>BMAW01004615.1:3406-28689 GCA_019974015.1 Nephila pilipes | reverse complement strand
GGAAGCCGTTACACCGGAAAATGTGAGTGAAGTGACAAAAATTATAAGGAAAGATCGTAAAGTGAAGCTCCGTGAGATTGCTGAGATGACACAGATATCATATGGAAGTGTATTTACTGAAAAAGGTTTTTTGAAGTGAAGTGAAAAAGGATTTTTTCAAGTGGGTGCCGCGATTGCTTTCGATGGAACAAAAACAGCAACGAGTCGATGATTCAGAAAGCTGTTTATCGCTATTTACTCGCAACAAAAAAGATTTCTTGCGAAAAAAAAAAAAGAAAGAAAAAAAAAATTGGGGGGGGGGGGGGAAGATTTGGAAAAGCGTTGGAACGATTGTATCACCCTAAAAGGTGATTAACAAAAGGTGTTATGTTGATGAATAAAAAAAAAATTTGCAAAAAAAAATGTTGTTTTCAATGTTAGTCTCGGGAGTTATTGATTAATGTGTTATATATGCAAAAATGAAATTGACTTATCGCCCAGAACGCGGCCATAGAACGTCACTCCACCAGAGAGCGCTACTACTCTCTTATCGGCATTACACAAAGGGAAAGAAGACGTTTGAACGGGAAGACGCCATTACGGAGCTGCAGTGGACACATAGCGTCTGTGATATCGCGTCTCTAAACTCTTACCGAATAAGTGCACAGACTGAAAGGAACTGTCTTCGCATATTTGATTGTGATCATTACTTACGCTTTTCTTGATTTAACCATATTCAAGTGTCTGTGCATATTAAACGCTGTATATCAGAATAAATAGCTTCGAATAAACCTTATCTTTAAGAATAACTGAACATATGTAATATATATATACATGAACACACACACACAAACATATATATATATATGAAGAGAGGTTTGGTTTTAGTAACGTCGCACCAGAAGCAACACGAGGGCTATTGGCGATGGACCTCGTAATTTTGAGCATCGCTCAAGTGACGAGAACGACACCTGAACTGGCACCTCCTTAACCTAACTTTCACACTACGCCTACGGGAGGACTTTAGGCCCTGAGAGATTTATTGTGCATCAGCCCCAGCTACATGGTGAGTCTTTTGTGGCATCAAGTCTCGAACCCATGACTCAACGAAAACTGCCTGCCGCGAGTCCGATGGCTTAACCACTAGGCTACCGCGGCTGCAAGAGAGAGAGGGGGGGAAGGAGAGAAAATAAAAATACAGAAACATTAACCAATGGAAGCAAAGAAGGAACAATCGGATCGTTAATCAAATAAATAAATAAAAAAAGCTGACATGAGACAATTGCCTTGCAACAACAAAATACGTGTGTAACACTAACATGCCAATATCCCCCCCCTTGTCAGAACCGGAAATGTAGGAATGACATCCAACACAGAGAAATAGTACTAATTTCAAAAAAATTTAAAGATATTTAGTTACGAAAAAAGGAGAAAAAAGAGACTTTTAAAAAGTTTAAGAACAAAATATGAAAAAAGTACAAGGAAGCTGTTAAAACAATGAAATAAATACAAAAATTAAAATTGTTTTTAACTAAAATAAAGAAAAAACTTAAAATTATTAGTTATTATACTTAAATTAGTCTTATATTAAAATTGAATAGGAATACATATATATATTTATAAATATATATATATATATATATATATATATATATATATATATTCATTCATTTAAATGAAGGTAAAATATTACTTAGACCTATGCCCTTGTTTATAATCAGTTAATGAAAAATTGTTGATTATCTCAGTTTAGATTGTTTTATTGCACAACTGGGAAAATTAAACCTTGAACACCACTTCTTTATTTTTTAAGATTCTGAATACAGTATTTCCAAGTAAATTGTAATTAAATAGGATTAAAATGGTATTATCTTTGCACGGATGCTCTCACATCCCTTGCAGGTAACACCCGTGAAGATGCTTGATTTAATTAACGATGTTCTAGAATGGAAATTACGAAGCACGATTCCGTAGAGAACTTACATCACAAGATTCCAAACTATTATCTTTATTTTTAGACACAATAATTAGATTTTCATTTTCTTTCCCTATATATGTATATATAATAAACTCCTTTAATATTAATTGAACTTATCGCAATGAATTTCACACAGCAGTATAATTGCTTTGTCTAAAATAAATCGCAAATGAACAACTTATATTTTTTTTCATAAATAAGACTGTGTATCAAGTTTTTGAATTATTGAAGGAATATATATATATGTGTGTGTGTGTGTGTGTGTATAGAGGAATTGTTTATAAGATTTCGGACACATTTTGATGCTCATTAACACCTAAAATAATGAAGTTATAAACAAACTTATGACATTTATTGGTGAAATAACTCATAAATTTTCTTTTTCTAGTTTGAATATCTTTACTTTTGTAAACATATTCTGCGCGTGTTATTAATAGCAGATAATTTCCTTTTCCCATTTCAATATCTTTTTTGTTGTTATAAATATCATCTGCTTATTAATTGCGTTTTTCTTTTTTTTTTTGTTTTTGGCAACGATTACCAAGGAATGTTATGTTTACTTTTTATCTGTGACTTGTTTCTTTGGAGATTCGTAAAATACATCGTTCACAGGTGAAGTGTCGAACTTTGATGATCTAAAAACTAGGATTACAACCACAATAGCCGCTGCGGAAGCCGACATGTTTTCCGGTACCTGGCGTAAAATTGACTATCGTCTTGATATTCTCCGTGCTACGAAGGGGGCACGCGGGAAAGTTCATTGTCAAGAGTCGTGAAACATTTTGAGTCTATTTAGCAATTTATGTTATTAATTTTAATCTATCTTCATTATTTTATGAGTTATTAAACATCAAAATGTGTCCGACATTTTATAAACACTCTGTATGTATATATATACAAAAAATAATACATTAACTAATACTTATATATTATTATTATATATACTTTATTTGTATTTATGGCATATTATAACAAATTGGTTCAAGTTAAAGCATCCCTGTTTGGGATGATGTGGCAAAAGAAGCAGCGAACATAATGCCTTCATATTTAGAGGATATGCATACCGGGCCATGGATAACTGATTGGTGAAAGAAGAAAAAATCAGTTCCAACAAAGGTCGCTTGTTTAAAATGAGGCACTGCAATCGTTTATGGTTTAGGAAAATATAAACGACATTAACAACAAGGAAAAGAATACACGCGGTATCGGTAATTAACTTTATTTTTATAGATTTGTACACACACACTGTCGATAGTTTAGAAATTCTATTGACTAACATTTCACTCGCTCGTATTACTCGAAGCATAATGGTAAATAAATGTTTCACATGTTTTCTTAATGCGTCCGCCTTGCATCGGGACCAACACGTGACACCGTGTTAAGGCATGATCCACAATGACGTGTAACTTATCGATACCCATGTTGGGTATAATCACCGACAAAAGTTTTAGGGCTCAAGAGTTTTGTTGATAATATAACACAGAAGTAAAAAAAAAATATATTTAAACGCAATAAGAAAAGTAAATAAGTGCAAAATTTAACGTTTACTGCATCCATGTAGTCTCACCATAAAAATATTTCGTTTACATAAAACAAATTCAAAGTAGGAAGAAATATGTGCGACCTAATTTTAAAGTCACCAATGGAAATAACGAAAAATTACCTCAATACTTCTCTGAACCATCGGGATTTGTGATAACATCAAACAATCGAGTTGCCATTTAAGTCAACTAGTTTGTGATATAAATTTACAGGAATGTTAGTCATCACTTGCTTAAAATCATTACTGTGCATGATCCGAATTATATATTCGTACACTTCTTTATCAGATTTAGGTCCAAGCTAATGCTTAGAAAATCCAATGTACTCACTCCATTTGATTCTAACCACGTAGCTGTTGAGTTAGAATGATGTACAATGTATAGACTCATGGTCTTGAAGAAACTTTTGATACTAAACCACCGATAGCTAATGACATAGGCAGAAAATGGTCACAATATATGCATTGATAATGAATGGAATTCATTCGACTACTTACGAAAGCAATATCCACTTAGTCATCATATCTGAAATCAGGCCCTACTATCACAGAACCGCTTCCGTACCGTCTTCCAGATAAAAGATGATTGTAATCCTCTAAGTGGTTTCAATATATAATAATTTATCTCATGTAAGACATCCATGTTAAAGTTTTCTGCATCTGAAAAAAAAAAATTAGTTTTGCATTTATCAGTCTAAGACATGATTTCGAGAAAACACTAAATGAACCTGTTTGGCGTTTTTGTAAGGGGCTGTTTTCTGGTAATTTTCCTCCAAATAAGACCGAAATCTGTTTTACGCCAACGTTGAATTGTCCTCACATGACATCTCACTGGACTTTCACATGAAATTTGTCCAGCGGACATTTTTTCGCGCGATCTTTACTTAAAATCATTCTGTCGTCTCGAAAATATGTTTATTTCATCCTTTCAGCTAGTTTATTTTAACCATAACTGGAAGAATTTTTAATTCATTCACGCACACTTTTGATCGCACGTGCACAGCTATTGCACCTGCTATTTTCTACCTCTTCCGCTTGACTTATTTAAAGTTTTTCTATACTCACGTAAATACTTTTTTTACTCATTGCTACGAGGGGGGGGGCCCCGATACTGTCCTTTAGTTCTTATGTTATAATCTATGAGAAAATGTGGTAAAATACTTACCCTAAACTGATTTCCAGATGCGAAAAAATACTTGAACTTAAAATTTTGTCGCATCCTCCAACGTGTTTATTAAGAATTTACAGCTATTCTCTTCAGATGTATCAAATTCTTGAGCTAATATACATCTACTCTACTTCTGACGTCATTGCATTATTTGCCTATGCAACATTTTTCCCCTTCAGGAGAGATAAACATATAAAAGAATTGTTTGGTTTCACACAGTGAGAAGACACAGTTTCAACCTTTTTTTTTAGAACAACGAAGTTTTAAATATAAAACAAATGTTTGGCTCAGCATAGCTAGATTTGGCTCTTGCGCCATAAGCTTTAATTCTCCCACACTGTTAAAAATTGTATTAAAGTATATAATATGCATCTAGATAAAAGTCAAGTAAATACTTTGAAGAAAAGTCCGGTTCGATATTACTGAGAAGAAGAAACTCCATCCTATTTTAAGAACAAGAAAGTTTTAGTAATTAAACAAATGTTTGGTGCAGCTTAGCGCCATAAACACTACCTTTTGTTCCCTCTCTTATCTTAAAAATTAATAAAGTGTGTTGAATAGAACGATAAAAAGGACATACGAATATTTAAAAGGATCATCCGCTTTGATGTGATTAAGAATAAGAAATTCAAAACAACGAAATTTGAATAATTAAGGCTGCCGTCTACCCGCCATTTTGATTTCGTGGATGTAATGTTAACCTTATGGAATTTCGACTTTAATTCTCATACCTTTGCTATTTGATCTATTTGCATACAATAAAGTGCATTTGAAAGAGCAAAAAATAATCAACGCTTCTGTGGAATTACTTTTTTCCTAAGATTTTAAAAAATATTTTTATTCTTATTTCAATTATTCGTTTTTGAGTTTTCCGGTCTTTAAAGAATATTTTCAAATATTTTTAAAAATTGGAGGAGAAAAGTAATTCCACAGAAGCATTCATTATTTTTTGCTCTTTCAGATGCACTTTATTGCATTGAAATAGGTCAAATAGTAAAGATGGGAGAATTAAAGTCGGAATTCCATAGGATTAACATTAAGCTGACGAAATCAAAATGGCGGGTAGATGGGAGCCTCAAGGACTTACCACAAATTTATTACTTCAGATGAATTTTTACATTTTTACATGAATTTTTTTATTCGAACATAGTACAAATATACATGTAAGAAATGGAATTGAAAGAACATTGAGCAAATTTGCTTAAAAGAGCGAGAACACAGGGGCTCGCTAGACACAGATTCTTTAATTTTAAAAAAAAAAAAAAAAAAACGATTGCAACTTTTATTTTACCAGAATTTCCTTCAGCAAATTAATTTAATGTGAATGGGAAAATACATAAACATATTCATTCTGGTCTACGGATAATACCAAAGATGTTTATTTTTCCTGATTGCTGATAAAACTAGAATGCGATATTCTGATTAGTATTCGTTTAATATAAATAGGGTTTTACATTAAAACTTCAACTGACTTTATAATTTCTCAAATGTGTATATTTCAGAAATTTTGTAGTGCCAATTTCATTTGAATACATTTAAATTTTTTCTAAAAAATATCTAGAGAATAAATGAACTAAAGAACAGGTTAAAGAAAGATTCCTTAAAATGGAACAGGAACATAAAAGAACACTGAAAATCAATCCCTATATATAATATCGAAGATATTTAATTGTCCCCGTATATTTTACTAATCTAAATTTGTAATAAAGTAAATTTATGCCTGCTCCATCTTCTGAAAAGACTAAGTATAATATAAAGCTGAAGAAAAAAAAAGCCGTAGCTTAAATTAATGATATTAATTATCCTTCCATTTTTATTTTCTTATATCTCTAAAGGTAGAGGAGAAATGTAGTATAAGAAAGGATATTAATTTTAATTTAATCTCGACCTCCTAATACTTAAATATAATTACTTCCATAGGAGAAGTAGAATTATGCGTCAAATATGTGGCTCATTAATTTTGGAATTATTATTTCATTTGAACGTAATGCACTGAAACATAAAATGGTTTAATTAAACGAGAAGAAATTTAATAACGAAATTTGATCTTATACGTCGTGTAATTAAGAAAAAATGTTTTGTATCTTGTATAGCATGCTTCTGTTTTGAATTAAATAATTATTCAAAACCATTGCTTGCAGCATTTAGCTGTAAATACTTCATGATTTAAGCAATACCACAAATATAAAAGAAATTTCTGGTTTTAATGAAAAGGTATACCGACAGACATTATTGGTCCTTAAACGAAATTAGCACCTTATTGTATTTTGCTTTGGAATGGAAGTAATTAATCTTATGAATGAAGCAAAAAATAAAGCTAATTCATGGATATCAACAGCTTTGTCGAAAGGTGAGTTCTAAATTAAGATGCATAGTTTCAAAACAAAATAAAACAAAAAAAATCTTAGAACAATTTTTAAAATTTGTAATGACTAAGAAATATTTTGGTATTAGATTTTGCATTTGATAAATTTATTGTTTGGTTTTGTGTAATATAGTGCAGTAAAGGCTATCCCTAGGTTTTGCATTTTTGTAAAATTATAAAAGATAATACGCAATAAATCAAGTATTTTTTCAATTTTATTTGAGTTTTCATATTTTTTTGAAATTTCAGTTAGTTGATACAATATTGTCCTATGAGATAAATTATAATTTATAATAGTATAAAACTATTTTTTTTAATTCATAAAAATTTTAAGAAATCTATAAAATATTACTTATAATGATAATGTTTCTTTTTCACATTATTTTTAATGATACATTGATTTGTGTTCACAAATTCTGAAAGAAGGTTTTGGTTCAATATCTATTATTTGCGTTTGATAATACAAATAATTGCTTAGAAAGATAATTTAAAAAATTTTAAGGTTTATTGAAAGAAAAAATGGTGTTCAAAATTTTCATATTTTAATATATGTCAACCATTGAAAGTATCAAAATATGCACTAAAAAAAGATTTTAGTACTAATTATGCAATATTATATGATTATATAACTGCACAATTTTCGTAAGGTTATTTTGAATAGTTTGTAAGATACCTTCCACGAAATGATTAAAAGTCGCATTTTGAGGGAAATGCTCTTTAAAATGTTTCGTGCAGTAAAGTTTAACAGAATTAGGTATGAACATATTTTTTCTCAGAAAACAATTAAAGTATTTGCATGCGGTAAGTTTTAAAAGTATTCAGGAAAATCTATATTTTTAATATAATTTTTTCACAAAATCGTATTTTTTTCAAGGCTTAAAAAATATCACGCTTACTAATTTTCAAGACTAACTACTTATTTTATGAGATATGTTAAAAAAAATGTACAAATCCATTTCCAAAAACTTTATTACACAGAACCCTTAAAAGTCCATTTCCTCAAAATGCGACTTTTTGTCATTTTGGGCAAGAGAAGGTCGTGAGACTTCTTACAATGAATAATATTATTGTGAAGAGTACTAAGAATCAATTGCGGTTGTTTGATAATGCCCAGCTTTTAAGCAACAAGGTGGCTAACTGTAACAAGGGGGCTAACTGTAACTGTAACGACGTAACTTTGAGCCTCAGTCAAGTGACGAAGTCGACACCTGAGCTGGCACTTCTCTCTCCAAACTTCCACTCCAAAGGAAGATCTTGAGAACTCGACTAGTTTTAACGTGCATCAATCCTGCTACACGACGGGTTTTTAGTGGCATCAGGGCTGGATCCCACGATTCGTCGAAAACAATGCTGGCTGCAAGCCCGCAACTATGACCACTGTGTGTGTGGACTGAGAATCAAATTAATTGACGTAAAAGCTAGAAGTATTGTTTTACCAAAAGTAAATCCAGAAATATTGTTGATATTATTTCGTAGCCACTTCGCAATAATGTTGTGATCAAAAATTCGAAAAAAAAAAAAAAATGTATTCGTTATGGTAAATAATTAAAATTTAAATACTTCGTACGTGGGAATGAATGAAGAGGCAGAAAGAAATTCAAAAAATGCTATTGAATTATTATTATGATTCCTTGAAACGGAAACTATTGATTAAGAAGGCGTTTAGAGTTTTTATCACATATGACCCTGTGTTTATGGAAGTAATATTATTGAATTTCTAACATAAAATGTTTTATAATGAAGGGGAAAAAACATTAAATGGTTTTAGAGTTACGTCTTTGAATGAGTCCGATCGTTCGACACCACTACCTTGTAACAAATTGCTAACATTTACACTCATGCGTTTTAAGCATAAACATTTACTCTTTTTTAAAGATTTCTTTTTTTTTTTTTTTTCTTTTAAAATTTTTGGTTGAGTATAAGAATCTAAAAGAAATGAAAAATAAAAGTTTAGAATTTTGTTATAGATGTTTTTTTTTTTTTATCAGATATTGTTCTTCCAAATTCTTCAAATATTTCCAAAGAATTTTAAGAAATTACCCTTTTCCATAAAGCACATTAGAATACTTGGTATTTACCGGTAAGTTTAAATTGCCATTATCTTAATATCTTAAAAGAGAAATCTTCAACACCACCAATCATTCACGAATATTATTAAAAAAGACGTTTTAAAAATGTTAAAAAAATACGAAAAATCTAATACTTCTACAAAGTTTTCTTTTTAGTAAGTTTACATATATCTTTCCTTCTTAATGGATTTTAAGGGCTTCGTATCCCTCCTTAGTGAAAAAAAAATTATACATAAACATTTTTCATTAAAATTATACATAAGTTTATTTTAAAATGAAATTTAATTTTTGATTTCATGTTAAGAGGCTTTACAGCTTATACGTTCCTGTGTAACACAAGCCATATCATGAATCTATGATTGGATCGTGATTGTATTCATATAAAAGTAAAAAGGGTGTATTGGATATTACCTTATGATTTTCTACATCTAAGCACATCTCGAGCCTTACGGATTTAATTTTGCTCGTCATCTTTCACCAAAAACCCACTCTTAGCTGTGAAAAGACCTCGTGTCACATAGAAACCTAACGTATTTATTCTGTCGGACGGTGTTTTATAAAATGAAGATCCTAATCTATAATGCGCTTCAAATATTCACGGCTATGATGTTTATCAACTTAATCAAAAGAATAACTTCCCCTACCGACACCAGAATGCAGTTGATAAGTCCATGAAATAAGGGTGTGAGGGCTCATCGAGCGTTTCAAAAGTAGAGTGAGGGGGGGAGGCTGATCAGTACTCCCGCATGTTTTGACTCCAAATCTCAGGGCAGGTTTGTGTCGTTAGGCTATTCACGGTTTTCTCTTCATAAACCTTGGGGACTTTAATTGAGACTAATTGAATGAATTAAGCAATTTCTTCCCAACCAAAATGAAACATGATTATGATAATTAGAGGCTGGTAGAAATAAAGTGAAATGAGCTAGATAGGAGAGTATATAAGCAAAGAGAAATTTTGAGGAGAGAGTTCAAGTGGCACTAGCACTGAGTATATGCCTTACAGGCGGTAGACGATATCAAGAGTTGCTACGGTCGATAGTGATCATTGTGGAATCAAGAAGCCAAGTCAATCTCAACTAGAGATATTATGGTAAGACACCATTAATTCGGTATTAGTTAAATGGATGAATCTATCAAGGGTGATTCCAGGAAAGCACATATCTCTAAGCCATTATACTACAAGGTTATCAAATAAATAATTTTGTGAGATTTGCCTAGCGTCTTCTTTTGTAGGTTATTGACTTAAAATACCTACTTTGAGAAAATGTCTTGTTACAAATATCACAAACGTGAGGTTTTTCGTTCGTACGAGTAAGTAAATGTCTTTTTAAGTCATCTCTGCGAGAGAAAGCCAAGGTTTTCCCTTTGTATGAATAAGGAAATTGATTTTTAAATGAATACTTTGAGAAAATTCCTTATTACAAAGCTCACAAGCATAAGGCTTCTCTTGAGCATGAATGCGCAAATGTGTTTACAAAACACTTCTGGTAGAAAATCCGGTTGGTCAAAAATCACATACGTAAGGTTTCTCTTTTGTGTGAGTATGTAAATGTACCTTTACATTAACACGGCAACTGAGCGTTTTGTTGCAAATAGGGCACGGATGAGAATTCTCATTTGAATGAAGGCGGGAATGTCTATTTAAATTTGATTTTTGTTAAAATGATTTATCGAAAGTTTTGCAAGTGTATATTATCTCCTGTGTGCGAATACATTGATGTTGTATTACGCCATGCATCAAAGAAAACGATTTGTTAAGTGCATTGCAATTGTAAGGTAAGTTTTTCTTTCGAATGAGCTTCTAAATGTCTGTAAACATTTCTTGAAGGAAAATGTCTTTTGACAAAATTGAAATTTATTAATTTTGTTTCCCATTACGGTGCAGTAAATGATACTAAAGACTTTCCTTCTTACCTTAATTCTTTTGACTTACTTTGGAGTTTTCATAAACTTTCACAACAATCCTTGGGTTAGATTCATCTAAAATACTTAACACCAAATATCACAAAAGTAAATGTGATCAATCGCACACATAGGTAGAAGTAAAGCGTTGAAATCTCCAAACTAAGATCCACTTTGGAATAAAATTAAATAAATTTATTATGTACTTGCCCCACATGAAAAAAAATTAAACGTGATTCTGTTCATTAAGCATTTACTGGACTCATTGATTGATTTTTTAGGATATAGAACAATTGTTCCTCATTTTAAGCATGATCGTTTCATTAATATTAATCTTTTTTAAACTGGGACCGAGTTGTTTGGCTTGAACACAGCAGCAACATTAATTCATAGTGAATTTAGAAAAATTATAATACTATAAAAAGTTTATTAAAATTATACGAAGAGTTAATTAAAATAATATGAGAAGTTTATTGATAATGAAAATTCTAGAACACACACAAACGCCGAGAAAAAGGAATATGATATTAGGAAGTGAAAACCTTCTTCAAGTACATTTCACGATTAAAAAAAAAAAAAAAGAGGGCTTTTTTTTAGAACTTATGAAAGGTATAAAAATTTCGAAAAATGAAAAAAATGCATAATTCTAAATCAGTATGTTGTTGATTTTATCAGAACTGATTCATCTAAGTTTCTCTCTCGCTTCCGAAGAAGTTTTAGAAATTATCTTTCACTAAAAGGCAAATCGGAATTGGTGCTACTATATCTTATCTGGTTAGACCATTTTCATGTTAATTTCTGAAAAAAAGAAAAATTCACACAAACAATCATCCATTAGTGCTATTAAAAACCATGTTAAATAGTAAATGTGAAACTAATGTTGCGAAAAAGATATTTTATGATAGGGTCGTCTCGGCCCATGACTACCTTCAGGAATTCAGTAACCACGGGTGTTTGCTTAATTTATACATAAAAATATTTTAGTAAATGTACATGATGGAAATTCGTTCATCTTCGTAGAATTTGTTTTTCTTTCTAGTTGGCTTTAAATGTCCTTTTGTAACATAAACCGTATTTTCAAGCATAACTGAAGTTGTACTGTATTTATGAGATGATATCGTTAAGTTTTAATTATTACTAAAAAATAACTAAGTTATCTGGATAAAATTTGCACTGCATATGAAATGATCCTTATGCAAAAAATGATGTAAATTACAAATATTAATGCTGACTTTTTTGATTTCAGGAAACAGTAGATTGAAGTAGCACTCAGTTTCATAAATTTTTTAATTCTTACTGAAAATTTCAAGATAGAAACTTATTTTTTAAAACGTTTTTCTGAATTTCACTTGGTGTGTGTGTGTGTGTGTGTGTCATCAAATTTTCGATCGTTAATTTAACCAACTTCCCATCAAGCTAGAACTCTGAAACCTTGGGAATCGTTCTCACTCGCCTAACAATGCGATATTTAGACATTTGCGATAAGTTTTAGCTAGTATTTTCTTCAATAATGCAGTTTATCCCAACCACTTGGCGCGATTTCAAAAATTGGCACCAAACTTGGCGATTTTTTTGTTTGGCTGAACGTTAAGTCCGTAAAACGGACCAGGGTAGCCACATTTGGCAAAATACCGCCAAATAATTCTTGCCGCCAAGGGTGGTTGGGTTAAACTGCATTACAAATATTTAAATTACTGGAGGAATTAATTAATTTTAGTTAGTTTTAACGTTTTTATGTATTTCACTTGATGTATGTCTGTCTGTGTGCGTATCAGTGTGTCATCAAATTTTCTATCGTTAAATTAACGAACTTCCCATCAAGCTAGAGCTCTGAAATTTCGGGAACCGTTCTTACTTGCCTAACAATGCAATATTTAGATATTTGCGACCAGTTTTAACTAATATTTCAATAATTTTTCTTAACAAACTTTGCCACTATACAAAAACGTTGTTTTTAAAAACGTTGGTTTTTATCTCGAATTATTTAACATAAGAGATGTCTCTACATAGTTTCCACCGAGTTATACATTCCACCCAGCGTTTCATGACCTTTCGAAGGCCGTCATTGTAAAACTCAGATGATTGCACTCTTATGTTTTCCATGCTGCGGATTGCTTCAATCAACGACTTCCTGAAACCAAACAAATCAACGTTAATATTTGTAATTTACATCACGCACACATTATGTACATAAGGATTAATTAATAAGCAAGACAAATTTTATCTAGATATCTGGATTTACTTTTTAATAATAATTTAATCTTATGTAACCCTCATGCATCAAAATTGTGATTGTTAAATGCGATCATAAAATTTGGAACCATATCGAACTTACAAATTTTAGATTTAGTTTTGTATGTATGTCACTAAATATCATTCCTATCCATGTAAATACCTTTTAATTAATTTAAATTTGAAGTCTAAAAACTCTCGTTATTCCGTCAGACAGTGTTTTATTGACTGAAAATCCTAACACATGATTCGTCTCGAATATGGCTGGCCCATGCCCAACACCTTAACTGTCGGAATATCCTCCCCTTCCGCAGCAATTCATTATGATCATGAAATAAAATTGTATTTAAATACTCTTCGAGCTTTCTTCTAGCATTGAAATATACATAACATGAAACGCATAAACATTAAAAATTAAATTGATGTAAGTTATCGACTTGGAGTTGTATTCCAAAATAATATTGTAACACCGTAATTAAACGCTATCTCTCATGTACTATTAAACGGTAGCCAGATGGTGCCACATGTTCTTTTTTGTTAGAAGCGCAAGCACGATGAAGGAGAGAGACTTCGTTAGAAGAATGAAGGAGTGATGCTCGTGAATCTGTGTTTATATATGTTTTATATCCTTTCCTGTGTTGTGGAACGTGTCAAGTATTAAATAATATTTGTTCCTGAAACCATTCCGGCTGTTCATTATTTTGTCCTGAAATAATAACAACATTGGAGGGATACAATATTTAATATGCAAGTGATTGATTTGAGATTTTGTGGACTTGCATGTTTAATTGATTTATGAGGGGTGAAAAGCAAAAAAGGCAGCTATCTCTTTCTTAAATGATTTTCATCACATTTAGAATTGTTTGAGTATTTCATCCCTCAGCAAAAAAGTTTTAAACA
This sequence comes from Nephila pilipes, assembly GCA_019974015.1. Lineage (NCBI taxonomy): Eukaryota > Metazoa > Arthropoda > Arachnida > Araneae > Nephilidae > Nephila > Nephila pilipes. The sequence goes on along the minus strand of BMAW01004615.1, from coordinate 14,556 downwards.
ATCTTTAATATTCGACCTAGGATTCTCCATACGTTCTCTGAAGGTGATAATGCATCGGGATTTAATTTGAAGTGTGTTCCCGTGATCATTTCTATAGAAGATAATTATATCTAATTAATGATAGAATTAATGATCTGGACCACATTCTGTTAACTTGCTTGAACAGAATGTGGTCCAGATCATTAATTCTATTGGAGATAGAACAAACTCTGTAATTTGAAGAACAGAGGTTATTATGCTTACTGAAAAGCCGAACTCCTCTCCTATTTATTGTCCAACAATAACAACAATGTCAGTATGTAATCCTCAAATTCCAAAGTATTTGCAACAGTAAAATTTTCCATTAGTTTTTTGATCTAGCCAGTTTTAATAATTGCATGCATGGATGTCTTCTGAGGACTCGGTCGATATTCGCATCAAATTCCGTTACTTATTTTGTCATTTTATCCACTAGTTCATTCCAAAATATTTTTGAGTGACACGGAATCCAAAGTAAAAACAACAGCTTATTACATACTGCATGTATAAGACTCTTAGTGGCCAGTTAATGAATACCTTTAGAGAATTTGATAGAGAAGTCTTGTAATGCAGATAAGACTGGAAACCGATAAAAGGAACAGATATTATTAGATTCTGTCCCAAGTTTTTCAAACAACCTACATTTCAATCATGAAGATGGAATCGAATTTTTTTAATATGCGAAGGAAGCCTTTTGAGTAACACTTGCAGTGGAAATAATGTATTTGTTTTGAAAGCTTATGCAGCTGTTTTGAAACATTCACAGAATATATGAGTTATCAATTCATTAAATTAACTTTAATTGTAGGGATTGGGTGATTTTTGTCTTGGAAGCTGTATAAATCAGGCAGAAAAGATCTATAAATAGACATCTTGGGTTATATGTAATCTGTTCTCAAACTATATTCAAACTTTAAAGAATATTCTTAGCACTCTTTTTTTTTTATCTTTATTATTTCAGGGCTATTGAGATGCAAAGGAGAAAATTTTCCAGCTGAGATTTGACTGATGAAAAATTTTTGCGCCAAACATCTAATTTTTGCTCTAGGACCCTAATGTTTATATGTTATACGTTTAAGGACATTAATCTTGCTTCACGACTTTATTTTTCATTTGATTCATTATTGTGACATTTTGATTTCGTTTGGAAAAACACACTCCGAAATGATTGATGAAGGATTGTCTTGAGAGACGGGACGCAAACAACATTAAATTAGGAAATAATTTAATTTTGTTTACAAAGTTCCGCGATTGTAATTATGTCTGGGATCAAGTTTGATTTCCAGTATTGCACCACTGATTGATTCTTTTCTAAGATATTTTGTAATTTACTACAAAAGATATCATTCTTTCCAATATGTTTTGTAATTTACTTCAAAAGATATTCTTTCCAAGATAATTTGTAATTTACAACAAAAGATATTGAGTGATTGATGAGAACAATAAATGAAAATGTAATCAGTATAAACTGGGCATACCATTTTAAAATGTAATATTTCAAAACAATCACACATGTAAGTAGTGTATAAATTTAGAGATAGAACAATGCCTTTAAAAGGTCCCTTAAAAAGAATTTTTTTCATGAAAGCCAACCTCTCCATTGATTTTGAAGACATCTATAAGAGAGAAATGCATCTATCTGAAGCACCATTTTCCCTGTAATACCAATTTGTAAACACTTGCAAAGGAGACTGTCTATGTAATCAGAATCACAAGCAGCTTTACAACTAAGCTAATTCCCGAAAAGTAATTCTTTCTCAACTTTGTATCTACTATTGTCTTATGAATTAGATTAGTAGTTGTTTTACTGTGTCTTCAGACGGAAAAAATCCATAATCATGTGGATGATGTTTCTTCTATTGTCCGAAAGCAAGTAATTAGACTGGCTAATATTCTTTGATAAGTTTTAGAGAAACCCGAAGAGAAAGGTATAAGTCTGCAAGGTTAGATTACATTTTTTTTTTCGCAGAGTTTTAGAATTTGAAGAATAATGGCATGTTTCCAAAATTGTAGGACTATTGGATTATCAAACAAACATTGAAAACTTTTCAGAACAATCTACATTTGGGGTATAATTTAATCGTTCTAAAAATGTAGTTGAGAACTAGTCTACACCTGGAGTTGCATTTCTGGATGTTTTCATAACCCTATTTAATTTAGAGATTAGCAATAGTTTGTTAATCAAGTTTCATATTCGGTGAGAAAATCCAAAGGAAGTACTAATAAGATATATGATTGGATGCAAAGAGGTTTGCCTGAATTTGTGAATGAGTAATAAATCTATTATGAATTTGAAGTACATTCAAAGTTGATTCAGAACTCGTATGGAGTGAAAAAAAATTTCAGAGTATTAAAAAAGGTTCTAAGATTAGAAACATTTTTACAGATTTTGTCCCAGTGCATTTTCATAGCCTTTGTATATGCAATTTGAGTCTGCTGCAATATTACGTATATTGAATTCATAGTTGAAGATAGATATCATTATTGCCTTTTTTCTGAAACATTTTATCAATCTGAAGAAATTATTACATGCACAGTTCCGCCAAGAAGGAAAATATGTGTTGGAAATTCTAATTTCTCGTGAGTTATTTAAAATTATTCCATCAACAGTATCAGAGAGGTTGAGATTGCTATTTTCTATGTTAATTAATGAATATATTCTACATGCTTCATCACAGATAATTAATCTAACTACTATTTTAAAATTTCAATTATGAGGGTGTTGAAGATTACCATGTTTTCCGATGTTTTTTCTAGATTTTGTATATTGGAATTTGGTGACGTTGTATTAAATATAATTGAATAACTCCCACAATGTGTTTCATGGAATTTCTCCTCCCAAAGTTATATGATGAGTGCATTTAAATTCCAGTTCCATTTTTCTTAGTAAATGAAAGACAAAAAGGCGATTGGGTTTGATGATTAACTTGATAATTAGTGCAGTCTAAAGCACTCGTTCACTGTCTTGAGTGGAAAACTCCGTAATCTCCGTATACAAATTGCAAATTTTTTTGGCAAAATCGGAAGGGAGGGAAAAAGCAAAAACATTTATTGAATTGACGGGGTTTGTTTACGAAATCTTTGATACGGTGGTTTATAACGTTTAATACATTATGGTAGACTCATACCGAGAATGGAAGTAAAACAGGGAAACTTTTCAAGACTTCCTAAATTTAATAAAGCGATGTCTTTCAACTATTTCAATATAATTAGAGAGCAGTAATTCGGTTGCCAAATCTGCCTTTAGGTACATTAATTGACAATTCGTTAAAAAGGAATTAGGATGTGAAATATTTCCATATCATACTGGCATTTACCGATACATTCAAGATTTGATCTACTCCTAGAATTTCAGTTCCACATACGGGGTCTGAGGAGCAAAACTTTTACTTTACCACCACGAGTAAATGAAATGTTAATCCAAAGCCACATAAATTCATCTGAATAAGAATTTAAGTTGTGACACGATGTTCCCCGATGCTTTCTATTACACAATTTAGCCTATCCCAATAGCCATTCAACATTTTATATGCATACACCAACCTTCGGATAGAGAAAGTGTTAATGTTCGTTGAAACTAGCACCTAATGATAATAACCGAAAAACTCTTGTTACAATAAGTTATATACACAGTTACATAAAACCACATGAGTAAATGCGAAATAGGACAAAGTCATCTCGTTATTGCAAAAAATTAAAGAAAAAATCTATTGGATTTCGTACTTTCATCTATTGGCGGAATATCGCGATGTTTGGCGACATTTCATTATTGGCGGAGTATCGCGATGTTTGGTAACTCTTCCCATTATTGGTGGAATATTGGATTGTAACGAAATGAATTCCTTAATAGTAAGAGACATCGAAAAGAGAAATAATTATTTAAGAAAATATGAAATCACTCTATTCTAGCTTAAAATGAGGTAAATCAAAATAACTTACTAATGTGGACAGTTTCCTTTATCGCTTCTTTAATCACATATTATAATTGAAAATCCTATCTATCTTAATAACAGCAAATAGAAGGGATGAATTCCAAAAGATTTCAGGTGACTGGATCCGTGTCAGGTATACACACTTAGAATGTCACCTCACACTTGCGCATATGTACATAGTAATCTCATTAATATCGCTTTTTTCTGTATCTCCACATATATCTTCCAACCGACTCTTGGATCCATTCTCTTTATCTCTTTTTCCATTTCACTACACATCTTTTAAAGAAATGATAATTCATGCATATCACGGTTCTTTCATAAAGTGAGAATCTCGGACTTTTTTTGTTTAAAACTTTCAGATTTTAGCACTTTGATGGCGTATAGCATAATATTTACTAATAAAAAGTAAGTATGTACGAAATATAAATAAAACCATTAATGAAAATGACATCAATGACTCATAATAATGAGGGTTGAATGAAAGAGTCATCTGACTGTAAAAAGTCATCTGAGTGAGAATCATAATAAACAAATGCATTTGTTTTGCTTCGGGGAAAACAGGTCACAAGAATTTCTCGAAGAAAAGATTGGCTTCTTCATTAGACGGTTGAGTTGGTATCCCATTGTTCTAAGTTCCACACCCCGCCAACATCAGGACTTGAGCACAGAAAGACTTAACATGCATCAGCCTCGCTACGTGGCGAGTCTCTAATGGTAACCACTCAATGGAAACTACGTCTGGATGAGTTATCGATACAGATCACAGTCGACCGAATTAAAATAAGAGAAGTACATAAAGTGTTTCATAATTGCCTTTAAATTTTTACAAATATGCAATAATTTTAAAGTACTTGTATCCTTTGTTAGATTTCTCATTTCGAATTGTAAAAAAATTATACAATTTACGTTTTTGAAATTTATTTTTTTAAAAAACATATCTTAGTTCTTTTTTTAAAAAAATTCATAGTGTCATTGATACCACGGATTTTTCAATATTTATCTATTTTAGCCAAGGAGACAGTTGAAAAACTGTAATTTCTTCTTTTCGTAGCGATTTTATGGATCTCTGAGGTTATAGGAGGATGGTCAGAGTTTTAATGACCTGCAACAGGTAGAGGATTCTGCATTTAAAGGAAATATTATGCCTAACGTGTTCTCGTTTTACTTCTCCTTATATAAATTTTTTGAACAAAAGTAAAACATTTAAAAAATACTGTTTTCACAGTATTTTATTGTTTTTTAAGAAAACGTTATACTATCATTATGAGTGAAATTTAAAAATATTACTATTATTTAACGACATATTTTTTTTAAGAAATCATGCATTATTTTATAAAAATCTTAAATAGCTCTTCAATAAATATTATTATTTCAAGTGATTTTTTTAAACTTATTAAAAAAAAAGAAGTGTATGAAAACATTTCTAAGAGTTTCGTAATCCTTTATATTTAAAAATATTTTTGTATCAAATTCAAATTTTCAAATGTTCGGCTTAAATTTCTTAACTTCAGGTGCTATATTTTATAATTAGAAATAATTTAAATACGTGTTTCGCATCGCATCAACTAAAAACAAAAGTTTAACTGAAACAGCATAAATTCGATAGTACAATATTAAATATACGTAGAAATATTTCATGTCAGGTAAATTTCCAATGCCACAAAAACCAATACTTCGAAATTCAAAAGAAAACAAACTCGATTCTACACAAAAATGTTTTATGTAAATGCATTTTTATTTTCTGTTCTTCAATACAATTTATTTTATCTTTGAACAGGATATGAAAAGAAATCAACATAAGTTATAATAAGAATACCAGTTTCATAAAGCAAAATACTCATTATTCCCATTTTTAGAAAACAATTTATTATCAGTAACCTAATATTTTATTCCATTCCATAGCAAAAGGTCCTTGAATTAAGAGGAATTACATTTTATCAGTTATTAATATTTTCTTTATTCGTATGTTCGCCAAGATGCAATATAGTTCAATGCATCATTAGACAACAAATTCCTTTCAAAATATTTTGAGAAATTTGGAAAAACTCTTCAAAGGAGACTTAAGAGATATTATTTTTAACTATCTAGGAAATATAATTGTAATTTCATAACAGAAAACATAACAGTACAATAACACAAATGAGAGTAATACTTGATATGTATAAGTTTCATAACATTTTGTGAGGGTTTAAAAGTAAAAATCGTTTTCGAGACAAAGGATAAAAGGCAATTTGAATAAAATTCTGAATCTAGGAAATGTAATTGTAATTTATCATAACAGAAAACATAACAGTACAATAACACAATGAGAGTAATACTTGATATGAATAAATTTCATAACATTTTACGAGATTTTATAATGAAATATCGGTTCCAGAGACGATGTATAAAAGATAATTAAACACAATTCTGAAGTTCTACGATTAAAATTCAAAAGTTAATTCCATGAATGTCAAGCAAGCATGTCAATTTCAATTACCAATAATGAACTAAAGTAATTTGTTGAATTTCTCGAACGTGTGACTATTATTTTTGGTGAATCAGTAAATGGCATTTCAAATTACAGCGATACCCAAACGATTTATTACAAATTTCACAAATATAAGGTTTTTCTTTAGTATGAGTACGCAAATGTTTTTTCAAAGTACCGCTTTGAGAGAAAGCCTTATTGCAAATTTCGCAAATGTGAGGTTTCTCCTTGGTATGAATACGCAAATGACTTCTTAAAATACTAGCTTGCAAGAAAGATTTCTTACAAAATTCGCAAATGTGAGGTTTCACTTGAGTATGAATAATCAAATGTATTTTTAATTCACTACTTTTAGAAAATGCATTCTTACAAATTTCACAAACATAGGGCCTTTCGTTGGAATGAGTAAGTAAATGACGCTTTAATGCTACAGTATCGCTGGAAGAGAAATTGCAAACTTCACAAGCATAAAGTTTTTCTTTAGTATGAACGAGCATATGTGTTTTTAATGTAGTACTTCGACAGAAAGATGTCTGACAGATTTCACAAGTGAAAGGTCTTTCTTTGGTATGAAAACGCATATGTATTTTTAAATAATCATTGTGGGAAAATGCCTTATTACAAATTTCACAAACATATGGTTTCTCGTTAGTATGAATACGTAGATGACGTTTTAGCTTACTACTATCACAGGAAGAGTAATTACAAAGTTCGCAAACATAAGGCTTTTCCTCAGTATGAATACGGGAATGTCTTTTCAAATTACCACTGGAAGAAAATTGTTTTTGGCAAAAGCCACAAACATATGGTTTCTCTTTCGTGTGAGTACGCAAATGTGAATTCACGTAAGCTTGGCGAGAAAAGGCTTTGTTGCAATGAGAACACGAAAATACTTTCTCGTTAGAATGAGTCTGCAAGTGGTTTTTTAAATTAATTTTTTTAGAAAATGATTTGTTGCACACTTTGCAAGTGTATGTCATCTCCCGTGCACGAATACATTGATGTTGTGTTAGATCCTGCATGGAAGAAAACGAATCGTTGCAAGTATTGCAAGCATGAGATTTTTCTTCCGAATTCATTTCCAAAAACCTCTGCAAACCTTTCTTAGTGAAAATATATTTTGATAAATTTGACAGTTATTAATTTTTTGTCCGTTATGATGAAATAAATAAGACTTCAGTTTGTCGATATTAAATAAATTGTTTTCACTTCCTTTGAAATGTTCATTAACACTTTCAGGAATCCATACATATTCATACATATATTCCTTCCGCATACATAAGACCAAACATCAAACTAATTCTGCTGGTTAACATACGTTAGTAAAAGTATATCGTTGAAATCGTCTAACAACGACTCCAGCGAAAGGTATTAAATATTTTTTTTTTGTTAACTTATTCACGCATGCGTAAAATGAAACGTAAGTGGGCGCACTAAGCTTTAACACCATACGTACATTTACATTTCGGCTGAATTGCTTGGCTTGCCTGTACCAACAACATTAATGCATAGTAGATGCGTATATCTTTATTAATATGAGAAGTTTTTTAAAAAGCATTTAAATTTTTCAAATGAAGTCATTTAAAGTTCAAAAAGCGAAAGCAATCCTGAAATGGATATGATTTTGAGAAATGAACTCTTCCTCCAAAGATATTTTCAAAGGAAAGTTGGCTCTTTTTTTCTTACTGTTTAGAGCAAGATCGTTTTTTCCAATATTCTTCTTCTAAATATCCTGTTATTTTCAAAGAGGAATCTCGAGAAACTACCATTCCACCTAATGTAAATCAGACAGTCTGTTAAAGGTGGTCTAATAGGATCGTCTTCATTCAAATCTCCTAAAAAGAGAAATTAACACAATTAACCATTCGCCAAAAATGATAAAAAGACAAAAAAAAAAAACTAGTGTTGACAAAGATACTGTTTGACAGACCAATATCGATTCTTGACCACTAGAAGGAATTCAAGGTTGCTCAATGGAACAAATAATACGCAAAAAGTAATAATTTAATAAAAGTAATGGAGGCATCAATGATATTTCCGGAATCTCAGATTTGTGTTCATGTCCCCGGTTATCATAAGCAGTGATTGGAGTTTAGTTTAGTTTTTGTTAACGTTGCACTAGAAGCAACACGAAGGTTATTGGCGACGGACTTCGTAATTTTGAACCACGGTCAAGTGACGAGGACGACACCTGAGCTGGCACCCCCTCTCCTAACATCCACACCACGCCAACGGGAGGACTTTGGGCCCCGAACAGATTTAACGTGCATCAGCCCCGGCTACACGGCGGGTCTTTGGTGGCCAAGGATCGAACTCGCGACTGAACGAAAATCGCCGACCGCTAGTCCACGACCTTGACCACTAGGCTACAGCGGCCCGTATAAGAGATGGAAGTGACGTGTACATCCTCCTCTCTTACCCCGTTTGGACGGATGTGACATCATAACTCTTAAGGGACTCGAGCTAACTTCCTTACCTTTATCAGGGCATATTGAGTTGTTTACCTCCTACTGGAATATTACCTACCAATAAGGAGGTAATGGTCAGCCACATCTATCTTATTTTAATTTCTATTATCTTACTGCAATGTTTTCTATACAAATAAGCTGTTGTATTCAAGCACACACTCAGATTAGATGGAATTAATATAATATCAATGAATTAATTGGAAGCAAATTTTAACTCTCACATTTTTATTTTTTCGCGCAAAATCACTGACTTGGATGTCACTTAGTTGCAATGTACTATTTTTCTACAACGTTTATACATTAAATGAAATATCTGAAATATTTATACTTTATTCGTTTAGATAAAAATTAATTTGACTTGAATTATTCAAAATTTTTTTAAAAATTAATTGCATTGTGCGTTATTATTCAGTTGAATGAAGAGTTGTATATAGTTGATGGAATATTACTTAGTTTAAAAACACTATTCTCACAGTGCTTAAATATGGAAGCGATGTTTTTATTTTTCCATGCAAGGTACCTCATTCTATATTATTATTAAATATACCTCATTTTATTTTAATTAATTAAATTAATATAATCTGATTAAGAAGAAACCATTTGATTTTTCTATGCAAGCCTGTTGGATATATTATTTTAAGACATTTTCTTTCGTTTGAATTAATTTCGTTGATTTTTACCTGAATAAATTAGAAGTAATTTATGATTTTTTTTCTGGTAAGGTTGAAGGATTTGATATTATTACTTGAATTATGTTTTTTTCGTTTTAACTAATATAATTATTTTAATCTGAATAAACTAGAAGCAATTTTTTTTCTGAACATAAGGTTGCTGAGTATATTATATTAATACACTTTTTAGTAGATTTAATTTAATTAATATAATCTGAATAAATTAGATTTTATAGTTTGATATAAAAAAAACTGTTATATAGAATAATCACACTGATTATCAGTGCATTCATTTAAAAAAAATTATTTAAATTGTTGATGTTAGAATTTCTGCAATAATTTTTTCGAACAAACTTTCCATGAACAGAATATGAAGTGAACAGATTTTTCTCACCCTGTGAGACTTAATGTTTACTTTAAAACTAAAGATATCTTTTACTGAACATATTTCAAAAGATACATTACCTGGAAATGATTTTATATTTCTTTTTCTAATGTCAAAAAAAAAAAAAAAATTATTTAAGCTTTGATCAATATAAATATCAGCTATATTTTCAAAACTCTCGTGTGCATACAATACATGGCAAGGAAATGATTATTGTTTTTACAACTGAAATGAAAATTTTATTTAATAAAAAAAACTCTTCTGAATGAAGACTCTCTGAATAAACTTTACTTCCTTATGTAAACATCGTAAATGTATATTTCAAAATTGTAAAAAACTCTAATGAGCATATTATAAGAAAAAAAAAATTATATACTATTTTAAATAGGGAATGAATTTAATTTCTTTTTCTAGTATTCACTACATTCTTCGAAGATTAACACAATCTTGCCTAATATAACATTCTAGAAAGATTAAATAAGTTTATTTTTTAAAATTATTTTGAAGCAAAAAAAAAAAAAAAGTTTCAATAGAGTTATTAATGATTATTTCTTTAATTATTACTATTCCTTTCATTTAGCTTTTCACCCCCCCCCCCTTTTCCCCCTTACATTCACTATAAACCTTTAAGACTAATAATCTTATTAAATATTAAATTTAAATTCTAGAAATATTCAATTAATTTTTTTCCTTACATGGTTAGACCTGATAATCAAGTTAATTTTATTCATGGAAGCATACTTTTCTCAGAATATTTCGTTTACTGAAATTAACATAAAATTAATATCTGAATAAATTAGATTGAATTGTTAGAACAAAAATCCTTAAATTATGAAACAATTACATTTGAGATCCACGGAAAGTTCACTGATTTTTTTTTTTTTTTTTTACTTGCTATTCGTTTGATTATTAAGCTCCCGTCTACCCGTCATTTTGATTTCGTTAATGTTGATTCTAAGGAATTTTAAACTACAAACTCAATTTTTTTACTATTTTATCTATGTGTAAACACATAAAACTAAAAGAGAAAAATGAAATTTAAAAATGAAATGTAGTTTAAATAACGATGGCATGTGCAAAAATGAATACACGTAAATCAAATTGCAATATTTTTACGGTTTTTAGTAAGCAATCTAATATGTTCCATATTCTGAACATTTTTATGATAGAAAAATATTCATGTATATATATATATATATATAT
>BMAW01004611.1:24380-42924 GCA_019974015.1 Nephila pilipes | reverse complement strand
CGATAAAAGTTTCCATAAAAGTTTCAAGAGTAGTTGTGCAAACATAAGGTAACTTTTAAAAATAAAATATAATTTCAAGTAAAATTATTTTAACTTTAAATTCAGGTTTCAAATGATTAGGTAATTAATAAAAATGTGATAGATAACGGAAAATTATTTGCAGGATGAAATATTTAATGACTGATATCCGTGAGAGAAAATTAGAAATTATCATGATATAAGGAATTACATAAAATTAATTTATTATTTTTGAAACATTTTTTAAGAAAGGAAGACACAATTTGATTAAGAACATTATGACAAAGAACCACTTTATTTTACTCACCTCATAATTTTTAATTTTGAATTGTAAATAAATGAAAATGTAAAATAAATTTATTGCAATTCATGTCCTCATTAAATGAAATCAATAGGTAAAATCTCTAGTTTTAAAACTAAGATGAGTCTAAAATATTTTATTACTTCTTAAGTTTAAATTAATACTAGGGAAAAGTATTCTCTTTAAACCATTTAAAAATAATCTCAATAAGGCAATTAAAAATAATTATTGTACTAAGTTAATTCTAATTGCTTCTAACAGCTCATGAAATTTCGATTAATTGTATGATAAATACACAGAATCTGGAACTAATCATACGAATACTATTTAAATTATAGCATAGATTATTTTTTCACTTTTCTCGTACACTATTTATTCAAGGAAAAGTTCACCGTATCTATAATTACTTTGGATAATGTCTAAAGTCTTAGTGAATATAGCGGTGTTATTTTTTTCAATTTGCGAGGGAAAAAAAGCCTTAGATTTTTTTCATTTGTATGAATTTTAATCCGACTTCAAGGAAAAAGAGGTTTTTAAGTACATTTTCTGATATTTTTTTTATATATACCCTTATCTATACTATAAATAAAAAAATTACATTTAAGTAATTACATTAGTCAGTAATTATGCTCAATAACATGGTTTTATGTTTCCTCATTTTTACGAGTAACATCGAGGTACAATTAAGAATTAATTGGCGTTAATAAAAACAAGCCTTAGTACAGTTTTTTCTGTAATAAGTTCTTTGTCTTTATCTTTTCAATAGATTATTTTGATAGTATTCCACATAAAGTTTCGATGTTACTATTTCTATCTTTTGAAATGAGAAAGCTTGTAGTTTTCAAATCAGACAGGAGAATAATTTTCCTACAGCACGACTGTGAGTGAATTTATCGCCTTTATAAAAATTTGAATTGATCATTATACAATTAAATATGTATCAATCCTCGAAAATTAATTTATATTTTAGATTTGATGCATTTTTAAAAATAAATGGTTTACATTTAATTATATGTTTTTATATTGATTTGGCTTTTTTGGAATTTAAATTAATCTTTACTTTCAATAAACAATTAACTAAAAATTTAAATTTGTGTTTACGAGTGTGTATTAAAATTTTAATACGATCTGATCAAGAGAACAATATCTCATCAGTAAAATACATCATTATTAAAATTTCTTAATAATACTTTTTGAACACTAATTAATTTAATGAGCAATGCATTTTTTTTTCACGCCAAATATCAAGTGTTATATTTATTCAGATTCACTGATAAGTGAATATGGAACTCGAAACCCTTCAGTAAATGTAGTGTGAATCAATCAAACACTCTATCACAGTTCAAATCATAACCATAAACTATTTAAATCCTAGTATCAATCACATCCTATATTGATTATTTCTTTGTATAGTGTAAATCATTTTTAAAATGAATTTATTCACGCTGTAGAATAAACTTAAGATTATATTAACCTTTTTATGATACTTTTCTGCATTTTGAGTAAATAAAAAAAATATTCGAAGCTAGGCCAATTAATTATTTTTAAAAAATTTGTAACATATTGTAAGTTAGTAAGAGTTTGGATTAATTTTTTCAAGAGGTCCGTCGCCAATAGTTCTCGTGTTGTTTCTAAGTTCACAGTTAATGAATCAATGAATCGATCCTATTTCTATGATTAATGATGAAGATGATCTAACTCTTAGTTTTCCTTAGGACAATCCATAAAACTTTGTAAAAATGATTTTATCTATAACTGTTATTAATACTATAATGTAGAGATCTTAAAACTGAAAGAGTCAGAAGTGCTTAAAATTATAGCGATTTCTTTCCTGGATTAGACTAAAATTTTATTAAATAAAAATGATAATTCAAATTTCAAAATTCTGCTGAGTGAAGTAGAAAATACTTTAATTTTTAAGCTAGATAAGCTTCAAGAATCTATGTTTTTCAGTAAATTTTACTTTATGGAAAGTTTCAAGCAAATAATTTATTTTCGCTTGCTTAAGAACTTGGGAAAGTTTAAAATAGTAAAAAAAAATATAACTCGTTTTGTGTGTGTTAGCTTCAACACACACAAACGTGTATGTTGAAGCTAACACACACAAAACGGTGAAATAAAAGTAATTCTCTTAAATCGTTATTTGAAAAGTATAAAATAAAATAGCTATTTCAAATAATTTAATTCATTTTTATCTTAGCTGCTTTTTATTTAAGGGGAGTCGGAACCTCCTATACCGATAATGTTAAATTGGCTGTTTTCGATGTACCTTTTCTCAAAATCTATTATAGATACAAGTTTGAAATTTTTTACACAAGTAAAATACATCTGTCTTATAATACTGAAATGAGCTTTTAGCTAATTTTTAATTTTTTATCAATTTACAAAATATTATATCAAACATTGTCAAATTTCACTCTTTTTTCATATAAAAAAATTTGCAAAAAATACATTTTTCAATTTTTTACAAAAAGCTCATTTCAGTATATATTAGCAAGCATTATGAACATGTCCTACAAAAATTACACATATATGAACAGTAGTTTCTTAGAAAAGGTACATCGAACATGAACAATTCACATTTTGAGATAAATGAGTTTTAACGTAAAAGTACTTACCTATCAAAACATTCCTGCCCCATACTCTAAATTATCCACATTTTTTTTTATTTTATCATCCTCTCTTTTCCTTTTGAGCCTTTTTTCCTTTCTAACATCTTTTGTTTTTTGTAAACAAGAATATCGAGCTTTTAACAGCCTCTCTTTGTCGAGACGTTTCATTGCCTGTATCGTATAGTCACCAGGCTCAATGTTCAATTTTCTCAAAATTTGTAGTTTTGATACATTACCTATATTGAACGAAGATACAGCATCATACGTACCTAAAGAGAGGACTTCTATATGTACAAAAGTTTTCTTTGGTACACGAGACCATATAACATTATTTACACTTTCATTTGGGTTTTGGGTACAGCCATGCAAACACTTTTTCAATAGTTCTGGATTGGATAAATCCCTAAAAATGGGTCGCATAGCCTCCCCAACAGCAACAGGTAAACTGTTTTTATGATGATAGGTTTCCCTAAGCAACTCTGCCTTTCTAAACTTGCACCATGTATCGGCATCTGATGGGCAAAATCCATGCTGAGGTTTTTCATCAGTCGACAGTTTGTGTAAAAATATTGCCCACACGGCTTGTCGCATATCTTTTACACTGGACAAATTTCTTCGAATGGCTAGACCATAATAGGTTTGTAGACGATCAATTTCTGCCTCTGTCAGCCTGTTTTTGCCAGACAAAGGTTTACCGTCTGAAAGCTTTTGACCTCTCATCTTTGCTTTCAAGCGCCGAAGACGTGTCCCCATTCTCTTCATTACATGTCCAAGACATTCTAATTTTGTCACTGCACACTCGTTCCCATACACATTGTTCTCTACAATGGAATCATATGCTTTCGAATCTCCATCACCTAAGTATCTTGTGTATCGAACGTTGTACTTCGATTCAGAACGGCGAAAAATTGATAGAGCACCTGTCACCTCCATTTTGCCACTATAACCAACAAAATTTCTTTTACAGTTTTGAAGATGCTTAGTTTTGTTCGGACAAATACAATGTTTGGATAATATTTCCACATCAATTACTTTACCTGTATCCACACTTGTAACTGTCACTACACCATTCTTCGAAGAAAAGCCTCGTTTCTGCCAGCTACCATCAACCGCAACAGCAATGTCTCTTCCTCCTTCATTTTCTTCAACAGCTTCATGAACTGCTTCTGCCATACTTTCTTCGCAAGTTTCTCTAGCTGCTTGCAGTAAATTATTATTAAATTTTGTAGGTGGTGGTGGAAGATTCATAATACCGCAAAACATTACTGCAGATTCAGCCCCTTTCCCTATGCATCGCATGGCATAAACTAACCTATTATTGACTTCAAAATTATTGTCACACTGCTTAGAATTATAAAAAGTATATTTATAATCACAAGAAGGACATTTTATATCAAACTGAACAGCTTCACCACAGTTTTTTTCATGTTGTAACAATCTAATTCCTTGTTTACCACACTTTAAACATTTTACAGCTTCAAAAAGTGCATAGGCTAAAAGATTGATATCCATAATGACATTCCTAAAACCAGAATAAGTATCATTCGAATATGATGTATCCATATTTTTGACCTTCTTTTCACTGGAAGATACATTTATTTCTTCCTTGGAATGTTTTGCTACATCACTATTTCCTATAGAAGAGTCATTACTTTCACATCTGCCTTTGTTAAAATGTCCTTTCCTTTTTTTTAAAAATTCTTGTCTTTGATCTAGGCATGATAAAATCGCTTGAAAACAACAATTTAAAATAATTTAGCTATGTGTTTTGATACAAACACTAACTAAAAAGAACAACAAATATTTGCAATAATTCAGTTATATGTTTTGAAACAAACACTAACTAAAATAAACAAGCTCGTAGTAGTCGAACTAAAACGTGCTTATGCAAGTATAAACAAATATCTATCAGTCACAGATACAGTGAAACTTCTTAAGAGCAAATGCAAATAAAAGAAAGGCTCATTTATAACGAAAGTTTAAAAAAATTCATTTAGAGTAGCTCATAGTATTATCGTCCAAAAATGAAGTGCGTTGTTTACATTTTTTGGCCCTTTAAATGGGCGTGGCCCCGTTTCAATGCTTATTTAAAACTAAGTTTTTGAAGCTTCTAATTATCGTAGAGATAAAAATAAGGTATCTTTAGAAAGGTGAAAAGCTATACAATTTGGAAATAAAAAAATCTCAAATCATGATTTTTTGAAAAATTTGACGTTCTGACACCCCTTAATTCATTTTCTTCTCCATACTCATAAGAACTGCATTAAATGTGCTTCCTTTCTGAATGATAAATAGTGGTTTTCTATTGTTGGATTTGCTTGAAATCTAACAAGAACTCTTAGATAAAATAACGAAAATGTTACCAATTAAAATTTTGAAACAATTACAAATTAAACGTAAAATTGTAGTTAAGCTTCGATAATTTGAAATCAAAATATTTAACCTGAACTACATATTATATTAAAAAAAAGAATTTCATTCAACTACTAATAATACACCAACATAGCAGTTTAATAAGTTTACATGAATCAAATTCATTTACAAATGTTTAAAAGAACATTTTATTTGCTCAATTTATTTATAATATATTATTCGCTTTGGTATTTAAATAACATTTAGTTATTCATTAATATTTTTTTCATTTTGCTTGAGATTTGAAATATTTTTTGTAATTAATTATTACTGATAATTAAGTCTTAATTGTTACATAAAGACCTGGTGCTCTTGTGATATTGTAGAAGTATTTGCAAACCATGGATTGTGGGTTCAAATAAACTACAAGTTTAACGTGCACAATTGCACATTTTTTGTGCAAGTCATACTAGTCTCGAATTAAGCGAAGTTTAGCGAGTGAAATAAGAACTCATATTTTGTAGCCATAATCTTATGAAATAACTCATTATTTGATAGTGAACAATAGGGCATTAGTAATAAGGAAATTATTCAAAAATCATATTGAGTTGATACCTGTGAAATCAGTTGTTTTCAATATGTATGTATTTTATATGTATTATTCTTTGTTGCATTAAATATAGTTGTTTTCTAAGAATTGGAAATAGCATTTCTATAAATATTTGAATTTTTCAAATATTTTCAAATAATTTAAATGTTCTTCTCGAAAAAATATAATAAATTATAGATTCAGGATTTTGTCTAGAAAATATTTCAATCAATACAATCAGAAGGAAAAAATGTTTGTTGCTAATTTTATAAGCCTTTTTTTATTTTAAACCTTTTATCCCTCAATATACCATAAAATTTCCCAATTTCTTTAGATAACTTTTGAATGTGTTTATGTATACAAAAGGACATTTTATTTCAAAATAAATTGTTTAAGGCTTTAAATTTCGAGAATTGCGTTAAAGTTATCTGTGTAATTTTTAACACAATGGATTACACCTTCGGGATTACTTTCCCCAAAAGCAATTAAGTTATCTATTGTCATTATAAAAATTCTTTATCCATTCATGTGGCTTCTTGCGGTGGTTTGATATTGTGTCTGAGATGAAAATATTTTTTTTATTCAGCAAAACGTAGCCTAGGAGAAAATTGACAACAAAGAATAAATAAACTGAAGTCTTCTTATTCTTCTTTATCATTCAATCGCAGAGTTTACCAAGAATTTTGGGAATCGAATGCGTTTTCTTGTTAAATTAAAAACGCTGATGCTGAAGCGTAACATATTTCTTTAGAAAAAATGTATGGTAATTTTATTTGTTAAATTTTATAATGAAGAGTGATTTCTAAAAATTCTCTTTTTCGTTATTTTCTTCAAATAGAGGATCATATTATCTGAGCCTTTATTATTTATCACTCGTAGAGTAGACATTTATACAAAAGATTTATATTTTGACATGTTGTAGTCTAATTGTTTATTTATAGACATTATGAAAACTTATTAATACAAGAAACTATTTTTATATTGCTAATGCCAAAAGATATTTGGTTATCCTTTTATTCATTATTTTGGTTCGAATTTTGTAATTTAAAATGATGTTTTTGATGTAAGATAACAATTTAAAATCGCCATTTAGTCAATTAAAACTCATATCATATTCACACAATGGTATGTGCTAATTATCAAATCGGATTTGAATTCTGATTTTGCCATTATGTTATTAAATGCAACGTTTCATAAATTGTAGATTTAATGCTTTTAGATTTGAAGTTAAAGTAATAATATGTTTAAAAATATATTTATACAAGTTTTTTTAATACTTTACTATTTAAAAATTCTCAAATTCCTTTTTAAAATTACAAAATGTTTGGTTCATGTAGATACTATTTAAGTCAGAATAAAATTCTCGCATTGTTTGATTACAGTTCCTTAGGAAAAAAACATGATTTTCCGTTTTATTCAATTATAAATATTATGATTCAGAAAAATCTTTCCTCTATCTTTCATTAATCGCCAAGTATTATTTTGTAAATGAAATATATTCAGAACGAAATAATGATACCCTATTTTTACATTCTCATTTAGTTGAAGAAAAGATATTAGAAAGAGATAAATAAATATACCTTTGAAATTTAAGAAGTTAAATTTAATGAAATTAAAAGAGTATATAAGAATAACTTTATATATATTTTCTTATTGTAATGTATTTTTAGCTCTCATATAAAACATTTTGATTCTTTAAAATCACTTATTGAACCCCAAGAACATAGATTTCACAGATGCATGCAACAAACGTCTTATATGTATGCATAAGTACATTACTTTTGTCTGTAATCCACAGTTATATAAAGGAAGATAGTATTCTTGCTCCCTGTTATAGCATAATATGGTAAACTTTATATATATATATATATATATATACTGGAGTGCAGAACGTAAGCAAGAGGATGCGAAAAGGCCCATTGATTGCTATAAATCTTCAATTAATGGTAACCAAGTTTGAAGAAACAGGATCGTTGAATGTTCGTTCTGGAAGAGGAAGAAAACCTGTTTCTGCGGAAGCAATAGAGAAAGTTGCACTTCAGCTGGAAGAGGACAAAGCTTCCAACGTGCAGGCTAGTACAAGTGTTCGCCATGTGGCAGAAGCATTGGATCTACCTCGTTCAACTGTCCAGAAGATCATGCGAAACATCCTCCGTTACTATCAATCCAAGCTTCAACTTGTGCAGGAATTGCTTCCATATGATTTCGAGACTCGACATCTGTTCTAACTGCAGTTTCTTGCTCGTTTGGAAGTTGATCCAGAATGTCTTTGGAATATCATCTGGACAGACGAATCACACTTTCATTTGGACGGTTCGGTGAATACTTACATCTGCCGAATTTGAGAAACAGGCAATCCGCATTCCACCTTACAAGTTCCGCTACACTCACCAAAAGTAACGCTGTGGTGTAGGTTTTCCGCGTCTTTTATTCTTGGCCCGTAATTTTTCGAGGAATTAGGTGCTGGAGGTCCATTAACATGTCCTATCACTGGACAGCGATATGCATCGTTATTACGGAATAAAATTATTCCGGATCTGCAAGCACGTCAGTGCCTTTCACGCATAATTTTTTATGCAAGATGGACATTACACGTTGAGTTAAGGACGTTCTCAAACATCACTTCACAGAAGAACGTGTGATCAGCTGCCAATTTTGTCATCTGTGGGCTCCCGGATCACCTGACCTCAGTCCATGTGATTTTTGGCTTTGGGGCCATTTAAAACAGCTGGTAAGTTGTGATCAACCAAGAACATTACCTGATCTCAAAGACAGTTTTTCACGACATGTTCTTAACATTTCCCAGAACACACTGTGGTCAACGGTGGAACATGCTATCTTACGATTTCAAATAGTAGCTGAAAATGATGGTCATGATGTGAGCATTTATTGTTGTAACAAAATTTGTAAACTGTTATAAATGTATGCTAAGTATTAATGCATGCTAAATATGATCTCCATTAAAAACGCCATCTAGTGGCGAAATTTTGAGCTAATTTTTTTATTCGCTCAAACAAAATCCCATCCCTTCTTTATGTTGTACACATAATTTTACAACTTTCTGAGCAATCGTTTCGTCTGTACTCAATTTTGAAGTAGGGTCGTTTAATTATGGACACCCGGTATATATATATATATATATATAATATTATTACTTTTTACTTCAACACAAACAGACAGGAACGTCATTTAAGAGTTTTAATGACGTTTAGGAGTTTTAAAGTGGTTGTTATTATTTTTTTAAAAAAAACCTTAAGATTTTGAGATTATTCAGTTTTTCTTTGAAAACAATAATGCTAAAAATGGTTTCACACATTTACGTTATGAATCGAAAAAATGTAAAAATCAACTTGATGAAGAATTGCATTAATGAAGGATATAAGGGTAAAGAGGCGCCCTATTTTGTCCATAATGAAGAAAAGTATAAGGATTTTTTCATATATACGTATAATTCGCCTTGAATGCAAAATATCAGAAGAAGATTCTTAATAATCATTTCAATGTCATAGTAATACATACAGCATAAACTAATTGAGCGTATTTTTAAAATTATTTAAATTACATCGAAAGATTAAATATCAGGGCACTTAGAAATATTTCAATCAAAAAAGGCATTCAAGTCAATCGCAAGAGTCAATAAATAAGTTTTAAAATATATTTCGACTCTCTTACCTCAAATACTTTTACTTTTGTAGTTGCTTTAGTATTGATTTTGATCAAAAGTTTTATCAATTTTACTATAATTCATATTGTAATTTAATCACGTTTTAGGCATCAGAAAAAATTGTGTAGGTCATTTGTATTTAATTTTTTGTAGAGATTCTAATCTATAATTTCGTTTTATAAATCCCTCTTTTGTTCCCTTCCAAAACAGACAATATTAATTATATCAAAAATCACATAATGTAGTATTAAACATTTGTCTATAAGGATGTTGCGATTAATATTAAGTTTTGATATGACCGTTTAAAGAAAATGTAGTGTTAATAACGCATTCTATAACGAATCATAATTATTTTTTCATAACTACATTTCTAAAAATGGGACATTAAATTGCCTCCTTAAAGCATCTTAATATGGAAAAAAAAAATAATTAGCAATTGGAAATTGCATTTTTTTTTAATTATATTTGTCATATCCTGAAATTTATTTATTTTTCTCTTAGAATTTCTATTAATTTTAAAACTATGAAAACATTACAAAATATTACAGTATAATATATGTAGGACTGCTGGCTATTAGTTAATTCAGATTATAATATCTTATGTATTATAATTTTACACTTAAGAAACTTTCCATTTGTATATTTTAATCAAGAAAAAATTTATTTTTCGACAGTTGTCTTAATTAGTTTCTTAGGTTATGTAAAACGTTGTTATTATTTTATTATTTTATATTAAAACGTTGACCACGTGAAAATGTTTATCTTTACTTTTTAATCCTTATCACAAAATATTTCTATCTAATATTTGTATTTCAATGAAGATTTTTTTTTACATTCTAAAATTATTACTCAATTTTGTACCACTTTCTTCAAAAATAAAATTAAAAAAATTTGTGATTAGTAATTAAAATTTAAAAATTTAACTTAATCAACTCTATTTTATTTTAATATTATTAAGTGAAATAAGAAAAATAACAGAAAAAAACAAGTATTTAAACATTATAGTGTCAACATATAATCTGTCTTTGATTATACAAACACATTTTAGTTTCCATTTCTATAACGTGTGTTTATTACTTTCAATTACAGTAAACTTTGAAAGTATCAAATATGTAATAAATAAAGAAATTTAAATATAATAGCCTCCAATTCGTAAAACTCATGCTCCTTCCAAAGCAATTGAATTTTGGAACTGAAGTAACGAAAATATTATATGAATACGAATTAATTGTTTCCCATATGCATTTTATTTTGCAGGTTTGTAAGGTAGTTAAATAATATCAAAATTTATTCTTTTATATAGGTTTCAAACATATACTTACATATATATTTACAGTATATACATTTAGAAGCTCAAATCCCTCAAATTAACCCATTAAACGCCGCTTTATGAACCATGCTGAAAAAGTTAAAATTTTTGTATGTTTTGAGGTTCAATACGCGTCTCTAATCATATTTAGTTTACATTAAAAAATTCCCTGTATGGTTAAAAGAAATGGTATGGTTCCAAAATGGGAGACTTGGTGCCATCTTGCTGAATCAAATTAGAACTCCCCAAAATTATTTTTAAATTATTAATAAATATATATCCCTTAAATGCATATTAAATTTATTCAAGTCGTAAAATAAAGAACTCGTATATTTTCTTAGCTGTTTTAATTTCTTTTTTTTTCTTTTACATTTTTGGTTAAACGGAAGTATGCAATTTTTGAGTAGTATGACATTACATTTCTCGCACCGTAGATGAGCATTATGTTTGTACATTTAACATTTTAATTGCTTGTCAGCATGTGTGAGAATATGATTCAAACTATCACAGCGTATGTTAGACTTCACTAGTATGCGAGGTATTGGCAACGATTCAAGTCTATCTGATTTCATCAAACACATCACAATGTCTCTTAAAACTGTTAATTGAGACATCTGACCCTTCACCTTGTAATGGATTCTCTAAGCCACTACCACAGCCATGTCCAGAGTGTTAGTAAGAAATATCCACCATCATTTCTTACTGTTTATTTTCGGTGCATAAGAACTCAAGGAACAATCAAGAAGATTACGCTACCTCAGCCCTCTGTATATACAGTGTGTCCAAAGTTGTGGACACATAATTTTTTTTTTATACTTTTCAATTTTATAAACCTGTGGAAAAAATTTATAAGGTAAGTTTTTATGTTTTATTTGTAAGTAAATTTAAAGCTGTATCTAAACATTTAAATGATATTAAAATAATTTTAGTTTCATTGCAAATTCAAGATAATAGCAAATTCTAGTTTTTCTTTTCTCTTTATTTCTTATTAAGGATATCTAATTTCTCTCGAAAATTCTGTTCAAGAAATAAATGAATTTATCTGGTATCTACTAACATAAAGCACAAATGAAATAACTGAAAAACATGAGGTTGAGTAAATAATTTTCCTCAAAATGATTGAATCATAGAATATTAATCAATGTATTTTTATCAATGCAATTCAAAAGATCAATAGATATCTAGAAGAAATCGATAAACAAGCTCATTAAATTTGAAATACGTTTTCTGACAGCTGAGTTCCAAGAAACAGTAAATCTTATTGATTCTTTTTAACATTTTGCATAATGAGAGATTTTCTCTCTTTAAAAATTTATACTTGCAGAGCATTTCGAAAGCCAATAAAAAAAAGATTGCCTGCTTTTAATCAGATATTTCTTTCTGATGCAAAAAATCGGTATCTGCTCTCTTACGCTTTATCATTTTCTTTGGGAACATGTTTCATTAATTTTGAGAAAAAATACTAGAAAAACTTGGATGAAAATCACGGCTAATTACTGATGTAATGAAATAAGAAACTACCAAAATAAGTTCATGGATGCTTAATCTCCTATAAATATTATTTTGGGTGAACAGGATAAATTAGGAAAGTCGCATTCTTATTATTTACGCTATTTTACTCGACTTCGAGAGTAGATCAAAGGAAAAATCATTCCCATATTTTCCCCATACTAATAATCATCAGGGAACTTGAGTTCATTTTCAGGGATTGTTGTTTTTGTGTGATTCCGAAAGTAAAAGAAATTAAATTTAAGAAGCAGAGACCTGCTCAGTTTCTACCATCTATTCTGCAATAAAGCCAGTTCCAGAGCTTCCCCATAATACAGCCAAATACTAATTATCCTTTACTTGATGAAGAATGCCTGTTATCTTTTTACTTTAGAAGTGAAACAGATATAGATTACTTTGCGTCAGATAAACATATGGAGCTTCACATGATAACGGAAATAGAGTTGAATGACATTGAGAGGGATTTTGGGTTAAGTATAGAGCCGAATGTTTGGGATCAAAGCTTCAGGGGTGAAATATGTTGACTAATAATGTACGTATTTCCATATAACCATAGAAAATATAAAGAATGCATTAGTTTATATGAAAAAGCTGGAGAAACATGCTTTTGAAACGACATTCTAAGCCTCATGGTATCTTTGATCTACACCAGGCGCCAGAGGAATGGAGATTTTTTATTCATACTTCTAATGCAAGCTTAAAAGCTGTTCTCCTTCACAATGGAAAAAATATAACTCCATTCCTGTAGGATATGCTTCTTTTGTTTCAATCACCTAATCGGATATTGGAATAACCTATAAATACGCATTCTTCATTTAACATGAAAATAAGAGCCAATTACAAAACTTTTATTTTTGTATACTCAAAAGTGTATTCCATTGAAATATTATCATTAAATCTAAGAAAAAAAAATAGAAAGCCAATTTTGTTTATCAGTGTTGTTTTCGATTTCCTACTACTAAGTATTCCCTTTACTTTCAAAACTTAAGCAGTTCTTAAGCACTTTATTGCTACTATTTTATTTTTACAGTGGTTCTTATAAATTATGCGGATGAATTATGTTATCTTTTTAACATTAATTTAATATATTAAATATTTCACTGATAAAGGAATCAATCATTGAAGATATTTAAGTTACTGAGAACGGATCTATTTTAAATTATTAAATAACTTTTAATTTTATCAACTGAGAATTTATTCATTTTTCAAGAAACCAACAAGATTAGTTTACTATGCATAAATAGGATCAACTTTATATTTGATTAAAAATAACCTAATTTAGATTTTTGTCTTAAAAAGGATTTTTCAATTCTGCGACAGAAATCCACGAATCTGTTTTCACAGCTGTCTCGGTCCTAAAATAAGTGCATTGGGTATACATTATATTAATGTAACAAAATAAGTGAATCAATATAATTTTGAAAAAAGGGTCCTTTCTCTCTCTACTTAAATAAATTCTACAGGAAGCAAAAATTATTCATTTCTTTATACTCAGAAAACTTAAATAAGTAATTTTTTCTATTATTGAAGAGAATTTACTCAAGATTTAAAAATGCATACATAATTATTTATGCACCAACAAGATGGCATAGAAAAATAATATTTTCTTATGCGGAACCAACCCAATTTTCAAGAAGAAGCAGGGATTGTGAAATATTAAGATCATTTAGAAATATTTAGATAAATGAGTAAGAGATAAATTACAATGCTTCAAGCACTTCGTTCAATCGTTCAAAGCAGCTGTATGTCACTCATTTATTATTTCATTGCAGAAGTATTTGTAATTAGCTGGTATATACTAATCAAGCTTCCTGTTATCCAGTAGTCTCTTAATATTGAAGAGAAGTCTGTGTGTTTTCCCTGGATTTGGAATGTACAGTGTGAAGAAATCTTGTGTTTTCTTGTCTCAATAATATAAATTGTTTCCCTAAGATATTGGTGATTTATTGATTGGCTATCATAACTCCTGGATATCTACTGGTGAAATGGAATTTATAATTATCTTTCACTGCAAAATAATTCCCCCACCCTGTTCTTGAGAAACAACTCTTCCATAAACTTCGATTGCAGAGAACTTACTTTTTTTTAAAAGAAGGCTGAGCACCAAGTTTTAAAACCAGCTTCATCTTAATGTATATTTATTACTTTGAATTTGTATTTGTTGAAGAGTCGAATAAATTTTCATGATCTTGTATGTGGTTTACGTGTTCCTTTACGTAAACTTTAGCTTCCTTTGTTGCAAACTGCTTATAGTGATCTTAGTACTTCTCCCTTGTTATCTTTTTTTTTTTTACCTGGAGAATAAGGACTTAAACTTGCACTGTCTGACACCTTTGCCATCGGAAATATAATATCAATATTAACACTTCAGACGTCTAATACACACAGATAATTGCTAGAAACAACCGATAAATGGGGAGATCAGTCGAGAAATTTAGAAGTTGGATAATTGCGTGACAGTGAAGCCATGGGAGGGAATCAGCACAAACGTGGAGATGAGAACCTCCCCTTTGAAGATGACCCATTCCTAAACTGAAGCTGAAATGAGATCTATATAGAAGTAATTTAACGGATATCCTGTTTTCAGATGGAATGTACGAGTTTATGCTAAAGTATTGCGAAACATCAAAAAGTGAATTTGCGAAATAATTGGAGACGACTTCTTTTTCGAAAAGATCGATTCAATTAAATTTTTAGAGCATTTTCATTTCATGGAATTGAGAAGCAGCTAGAGAGGATGTTTTGAAACTCATAGGCAAAAATTTAAAGGGTGATAGAAAACATCCGAGCAAGCAATATTCACCCTACAATGAATAGGCGGAGAGCAAGCGGTGAATCACTAGATGGCACTGTAATGGAAATCATAAAGCACGAGTTTTCTTACACATTCTCATTTTTGCAGTGAATTTCAGGGGGAAGGGCGACGTACAGTTATCAGGCAAAGGCAATGGCATTTGAAGTCCACGGTAGATAGGAGGACGTGCTTTATGCTTTCCATTACAAAGTCATCTAGAGATTCACCACTTTCTCTCTCCCTATGCATTGCAGGGTGAAAAGTGCTAGCTCAGATGTTTTCTATGATCCCTTAAATTTTTACCCTTAAGTTTCGAAACACCCTGTAGATCATAAAAAGGATTTTCTAGAAAACACTAGATTGTAAATTAGATCAGTTTGATTTACTTAAAACTAAAATCGTTAATATTATTGATGACTTGAAAATGTATTCGAAATTAAAATTCAGGGAATAACTGAATGAAAAGGAACAGTAACTTATGATAGGTATAGATTTTTTTCTTACTTTTTCTGGTAGTATGATTGAAATATAACCAAAGCAAAAAAAAAAAAAGTAAATAAATGTTAGATAAAATGACTAAATTTTCTTAAAAGTCCTTTCATTATTGAAACATAAATACATTCTAACTACTAATTCGTTATATCGTAGAAGTTGTTTGGACATTTTGTTAGATTCCCCTAAATAAAAGATACGGTAGATTAGTTGTCACAATTAGAATGTTCAAAATAATTCCTAATTATGGTGAAGACCGCTATAAAATGTTGTATATTAATTTTAACTGTGTCTGAAAGTTCTCCCGTGGTTGGGTATGGGTATTAAAAGAGAAATCAACATCCTAGTCTTTTGACTCGTTTGTTCGGATTTACGAGGACTGTTATTAATACAACGTACATCTTAATACACTGACGTTAATTACAAACAAATCAAAAATACACAAAATGCTTCTTTTACCCTCTTACCCTTTTAATCTAGTGATAATACTTATAAAGATGGAAGACCTTTTCTACGCTAAATGTTAATGTAACTTAGTCTTCTTTCTCCTCGCCTTTTTTACTCTATAAAATACTTTTCTGCATTGTCTGAAATAATTTTCTAACAAATGTATTAAGCCTTTAAACTCAATGAAAAAAATGTTTCCTTTAATTAATCATGAATAGTATAAAGAAAAAATAAATAAACTTTTAACTTTAAACATAATAAATAATTAGCTGCCTGTAAATAAATAAAATAAATATTGGAACACTGAAATTAAATTTAAGGAATGTTATATACAACTATACGAAATATAAGTATTGAATGCTGAAATTAGTAAGAAAGAGAGAGAACGTGAAAAAACTACTCACCTCTTCCTAAAAATATGCACAGCAACAAAAGTCGACGAGAATGTCTCATGGTGCTGTACTTCGTACAGTTTCTGAAAAAGAAAGAATCAATTAGTGTTTTTTATTATAATAAATTATTATGAGTAAAAAAAAGTACTCCATAGAGTATTGAATCAGTATAGTTATTTCCAACTATACTTACAAAATGTAAATAATTTGTATGTTTTCAAATTTTTTAACCATGTCTAGAAAGCGTTTGCGAAAAAACTTTTTCCTTTGATTAATTTTTAGTTTTGAATAAATAATTTCTTACTTAAACATAAA
The DNA here is from genome assembly GCA_019974015.1 of Nephila pilipes. Lineage (NCBI taxonomy): Eukaryota > Metazoa > Arthropoda > Arachnida > Araneae > Nephilidae > Nephila > Nephila pilipes. The sequence continues at coordinate 26,130 of BMAW01004611.1, read as the reverse complement.
TTAAGTAAAATATGCCATTAATTGCTGTTAATTTTATCTTTAATACAGAAAAATAAGAGTAATAAATAAATATCCATCACCATTAAAATTAATAACTACCAGGCAAGAAACTGTACATTTATTGGCGGACATGGACAATGGATCGGCGGACATAGACAAAAACATCAGGGCTTGCTTGGATATTCTCAGCTTCAAAGACGATTCTTGAGACCAGATCTATTTCAGACATGAAAGCTGTTTCATTCAAAGCAGCTCTTTAAATACTGTCCAACCCCAAAGAATTATTTCAAGGTTACTTAAATCCGTAGAACGGTAGCCAATGCCCCCCGTTCCATCAATTCAATTTTATCCTTTTCGAAACCATACAATTCCAATGAGTGCATTTGAGTCATTCTTGGCGTGCCATTCACTATGAATGTAGCTCCTTAAAATCCTAAATTTACACAAATTGTGAAGTACACACAAAAACCGATGGAGCAAGTATCTGTGGGAACCATGAATTGCAATTAGCCAACACATGCACTAAGTTCATGTCTTCTAGCTCCTTGTTCGTATCACGTTGTACGAACAAGTTGATGTTGACTACCACTCTCGTATGACGAAAAATAATATTTTCCCTTTACAGTTCTCTCGTAAATAGTGTAACCTACCAACATACGATGATAATTCTGGACATGGGTTGCTATACAATTCTCCATTCTTTCGAAGTGTCCAACCTCGATATATTTACTTTCATTGTCTTTACATTTATTATTCTTTTAAATTTATGTGCTTTTTTCGAAACTTTTCTATAACTTACAAACATAATTTCTTGAAATTTAATAATTTTTCGTTTTTTGCTTTTACGCGAATAATTGTAAAGACAATTTTCCTAAGAGCTTACTAATTTTTCTTCCCCTTCATTGTATTATTAGTTTTACAATTGATTTTTTCTAAAATTATTTCTGCATAAATTCTTTATTTATGGAATATTTTTAAAAATGTTTCATTCTTGAATTTTGTTGTTAATTCTTAATTCTTTTAGCCTCTTTTTGATTTAATTTCTATTAGTAATTCTTAATAATGATTTTTATTTCTTTTTATTTCTTATTTGTTTTACCTTGTTTATATATATATATATATATATATATATACATTATATATAATTATTTCTGCTTTAAGTAGGAAGAAATTTTCTTTTTTCTTTAATTATATTTGTGTGTGTGTGTGTGTGTGTGATAAAAAATTATAAACTTACATTCTTTAGAAAGTTTCCCTTACCAAAAAGAAAATTTGAAATGCGATATTTTCCTTTCAGTTTTAATTGTATAAAAGTAACTAATATTGGGGAGATTACTTTCGAGAAAATGGTTGAATAAAATCAACAGGATTATCGAGAAAAGAAAAAAAAGAACACAGCTTAGATAAAAAAAAAATGATGAAAAGGAGAGTACTTTTGAAAAACCGGTTGAATAAAATGAATGAGATTATCGAGAAATGGAGGGAAAAAACAGCTTAAATAGAAATGAAGAAAATAAGCTTTTAATGACGTTCGCAAAATCTTACTATTTTTATTTATTAACTTTATTTAGGAAAACGTAGAAACAGTTTCGAACAGTATTATTTCTGTTAATTTTTGACAATTGTATTAGGAACTTATTACTTCTTTAAAAAACAACTGAGATTAATCAGAATTTTTAAAATAGTTTGTGGCAAAATACTGAGAACTTTAGCTAATTCATAATTTAACAACAATTATAGCAATAATTCT
>BMAW01004609.1:404741-416372 GCA_019974015.1 Nephila pilipes | reverse complement strand
GGAAAAACTAACCTGGGTGGATTTTTCTTTTTCAGCAGCACCCTGTTCCTGTACTTGTTTCAAACGACTAGTAAAACTTTGAATATCCTGTTGTTGCTTATTAATTTTTTCTTGACTTGATTTTTCTAATGCTGCATATTTTGTCTTCAATGTGTTGTAATCATCCCTCAAATCCTTAAGCTTAGATACAACAGCCTGGTTTTGACGTAGCTCAAGATCCAACTGCTGTTCTTTCTCCTGGAGATTTCTTTTTGTATCAGCCAGTTGATCATTGGGCTGAAATATTCAATTTTAATTTTTAAAAAATATTAGTAAAATTAAAATACAGAATTCCAAATTTAAACATTTTTCTCTTTCAAGCTGATAAGATAATTGAATATCTACTGCTGCAAAAGATAATTGATGGTAACATTGAAGAAAATTGAATATTTATTGATATTATCTAATATAATTGATTTTTAGCTGATATTCTGATATTTTTAATCAAACTTTTGATCAATTAAGAAGAAATAAAATGGGGATACTAAGGTATACATATATATTTTATAACATTTAATATTACTATACAACATATTCAGTCAATTTATATAAATCTGACAGTTTATATCCTTTACAAACATGTTGAATTAAGAATTTCTGTATATTTGACTAAGATTTTTTGAAACAGCTAGAATCACATTTAATACTAGAAAACCTATATAAAACTTTTTTTTCATAAAATCATAATTCAAGAGGTTTGGTCTTGTTATCATCAATTGATAACAAGAATTGATGATTTTCTCGCCACGAAGTTAATATCACTGTTAACAGACACCATTATCTCAGATAAGGTTCATATAAACAAAGAAAATAATATTAGACTTTTAGTGGAATTTTAAAGATTAATTCTAATATTAATAAATATTAATTTTAACTTAAGAAATATCATGGTCTGAAAACTTTGAAAAAATTAACACTAATGAAGAAAATATTGAGAACAAATTACACTCTAGACACTACAAATTCAAGAACATATATTTATTAAAAAAAGCACTTTTTTTTTTTATAATATGCTTTAAAAAAAAGTACAAATGTCAAATTATTCACAACGATCAGACATTCTCCCTTATTATTTTTAATGGCTTAAGCATTCTCATTTGAGTTTAGGAAATTGCTTTCAATTAAAAATAGTTTTAATTATCAATATATAAATTAAAAGACTAATAATACATTGCTATATGATCACAGTAATTCATATTTCAAACCAAAGATATAATTTTTTGATGTTGCTGAATGAATTGTTATATTGTGTATTTTTTAACAAATCAAAATCAGGATAGTAATGCATAAACAACTTATCAATTAATACTAATTTTGAATTATAGTCAGATGTAAAATCATCCAAATCAGCCAGCCACTTTCTTTTTGAGCTCGCACATATTCCACAATGAACGCAATTTTAGTCAAATTTTATGTACATCGATTATTAATACATATAAGTTTAACTGTATTATAGCATGAATCAATATCTTTAGGCTACAGAATGACAGATTTTATAAAATTCTATCTCAAAAAATCATATTACTACTAAATAGACCCAGTAATTTAAATTACAAATTATTGGATTTATTAGTGGGCAATTATTGAAAAGGAAAAACAACGAAGAATCAATAAATTATATATACAAGCAGCAATTAACATTCCTTGAACAAAATCTAACTATTAAAGAAAAGCACTAAACACACCCTTGAGCAGAGGGACAATCATAAAATATTTTAAGAAAATAAAGAGTGAAAAGTTTTTGAAATTTATATTTTTGTATCACTTTTTAAATTCCAAACCAGGCATCTTTTCTGGTGCATAAACAAATTTGCATCCACAATTAAATTTATTTCAAAAATTTAAATATTAATAATACAATATTATAAGTTTATCTCTATCATTGAACCATATTTTAAAATCAGTGCTCGTCAACTCACAGTCAGCCAGTGAATCAAATTCTCTGAAGTCAAGAAATAAATAGTTCAATTGCTGCAAAAAGTTTCATTTTTACTTAAACCTTATGAGCAATTTTTAGAACTTCTTTGATTTTTTTTTACAATTCTAACATTGAAAACATAGTATTTACATTCAGAAGCACTCAATTTTCGAAAAACAATTACCATGGACTATGTCTAGCCTGCTAATCACATGATATAAATATAAAATTTAATCTATACTTGCAAGAAATTTCAAAATTTCTTTCCTTGTAACTATATTAACAATTAAGAAATTTTGCAAGATGAATCCTAAATAAGTAAAAACTAAATGTTAAAAAATAGTTATCAATTTCTATTTAAAAATGTATATTGACAAAAGTATAACAGCCATAACTTACTTTAGTCCAACTAGATGCATCTTTTTGTTTATTTAATAAAATATCTATCAAATTTTGAATCCCTTCAGTTTCCAAATCAGCATCTTTGATAAGAGATAGCAATTTGCTAACAGTTAAAGGCGGAACATCTGTTTACAAAAGAAAAAAAATTATGCAAAAATATATTTAAAAAGCAGAAAGCTTTCTATAACTATATTAAAGAGAAACACTACTTCATTTTTTTTAAAAATTTGGATTTCTCATACAAAAATACTTACCTCTCAATAAAATCATACTAAGCCTCATTAATAATCATTCTTAAATATCAGCAGAATGATATATGCAAAAATGTTTTTACAATTATAAAATATCCATGATAGATTAATGAAATAAAGTAAAATATTATCATGAAGAAATGAAAGTTTTAAAAGACTCAGATTCCAAGTTGCTCATAATTTATTCAAGAATAATTACATTTTTTTTTTTTTTTGCTTTCTAGTTTACTTCTTTTATAGATTCTGAGGAAAAATCTGCAGTGTTAAAAAGATTTTGCAGGACAACCAGCCCTCTGCCTTCCCTATGAGATTTCAACTAGTGCTTTCTATTTTTGTTTTAATCACTTGTAAAATGACTTAAGATATTTTTCCTAATTTGTCAACAGGAATTTATCAAAAGAGAAAAATAATTATTGTATAGAAAATACTTTTCCATGTCAAACTCAACGTTGAACAAACTTGTGCTCTTTATATAAAACAGAATGCATCATTTGGTCAACTTTTACATCCTATCAATTTCCAATCTAGAACATAATTATTCATATTTAGAATTTAATTTAGCCCACACATATGAATCAATAATTAAAGCTACTACTTTTCATAGTTTAAAAAATTTATTACTTTCTTTAAATTACAAATTGTTTGTGTGATTATATCTTCTAAAACTTAAAATAGCGACAGTCTCAGTGAGAGATGCTTTTTATTCTTCAAAACTAAATATCAGATAAAATAATTTGTTACATTTTAAATACATAAATGTTTTGACTTAATGAGGAATAAGCAAAGATGCTGTCCCAGAATTTCTCATTTACAAAATTCAATAAACTACAAGATAATAAATAAAAAAATATTGCACCCAAATTTACACAAGTAATTTATTTTTTAACTTCAAAATTCATTCTTAGCACTTGCATTTTTAGAAATTTACCCAAATAAGAAATAATTATATTTACTTGCACATTGTTTTTCTTAGCTGAAAAAGAAAATGTTCCCAAAGAATTTAAACATTTGTTAAAGGATAGGGAACTAACGACAATTTATAAAGTTAGAAATGTGAAGTATTTTAAAACAAGCATATAAACCATAAGAATAAATAAACTCATCTTTATCAGTTATTGATGTTTCTTTATATGAATTTTTGGTACTTGTCTATTACAGCGACGTCCGCCAAATTATGATTTCGGATCTAGACGATAAATCACCAAGCGAGAAAGACAGATTGCCAATTTCGATTGTAAGTTCCTAAGGTTGCAGTTTTAAAGAAACAAAACTTGATCTTCTTAGTAAAATATCACTTGCCCGTTAATGTTGTCTATTTCGCAATATTTTTTTTAAATACTTAATTTGTTTCTACCAAAATGTCGTTAACAATCTTTAAATTTACGAAACAGCGAAATGGATGCCATCATTTCTTTACAGGAGAAAGGTCTTTTTCCAGACACACTATAATGCAAAAAAAGTCCACGTTATGAAGTTGTATCTTAATGAAGAAAGTATTTGGAAGTGCATTAATAAAGTTGTACAAATAAAAAAGAGCCTCCCTTGCTGGAAGTTGGTTTCGCGGTTCCAAAATACTATTCATTATTGCAATATGATTTATATATTGTTAGGCAGAGGAGATGACATCCATTAAATAGTGTCGCAAACAATTGAATATGTCTAAGGGTGCAACAGTTGATAGAAATATTACACGGGAGAAATGTGTTCTCTATATCTTATACATATAAAAAGATTATTCTATAAAAATAAAAAGTTTTATATTATTTATTGGTATGTTATTTGCTTTCCTACATTTCAATTTCGTGCTTAACTTGCTTAGTGCTTTTTACTAGCTTGGCGATGTTAACGCATTCTTAATTTGGCGGGCATCGTTATAATAGACAAGTACCGAATTTTCTTGAATGAACATTCTTTATTAATACTTAAAATAGTTATATGGGTTTAGATTATCAAAATATGTTATATGTAAGCTTGGATTTACAAAAGAAAACTGCATATATACAAATTTAAAATAACTTAGTGTTCTTAGGAGAAAGCAATTCATTGTATGTTTTCAATGAGAAAGTTTTTCTTTATCTACCTGTCTTAGAAAAATATTTGGTTCATGTTGTTCTAGTACTGCCCCATTAGTATTTTGTTAATGTGTATCATGGTTCAATGATGAAACTTAAACTGGTTGATAAATTACAAAATGTTTTCACATTAAAATTCTTGGGAACTGCGATGTAATATAAGACAATGCACAACAGCTTTGGGTTTTGTCCCTTATAATCTTTAAATGATACATATATCCAAGACATACTCTAGCTATTAAGACAAAACTAGAAGTTAAGGATTTCAAAAATGAAATTGTTTGTATTAAAGAACTCCAATGTAAGACACAAAAAAATGAACCAAATTTTCTAAGACATTGAGAAACTTCCCTTTACACAATCATTGAAAAAACAAATACACAACTACAGTTTTATCCCTATTAAAAAATTAGATACACATGTAAAATCCTGTCCAACATTTTTGGCAACTGACTGGCATAAGTTTTAAAAGACTTCACACTAACTTTCATGGTCAATGAGATTTTACAAAAGTAACAAAAAACAAATAACTAATAATGAATAAATATTTTTTAATCTTCAGAAACAAAAGTTGCATGAAAAATATACCTTTTTCAACAACTTGTTCTTTCTTCTTCTTCTTATTTGAAGTTGAAGCAGGAACTGAAACGGTTTGAGTAGAAGGAACACTAGGCGATTTTTCAACATTAACTTCAGATTTTGGTTTTACTGTTTCAGTAGGTTTGACAACATTCTTTGCTTTGTCAGTTTCCTTTTCAATCTTTACAGGTTTTGCTACAGATTTTACTTTATCCACTTCTTCCTTTTCAGAATCTCTCTTTTTCTCTTGTTTTTCTGCTCCAACAGCAACCTCTGCCTTCTTTGATTTCTCAATATGATTTTCGATATTCTGATTGGCTGATTTCTTATTCTTCTGCTTAGGAGATTTAACTTCAACTGGTTCGATAATTTCTATCTGTGGTATCTCTTTCTTCTCAACAGGCGGAGACTCTGAGACTGTTTCGGTTTCTGCTTTTTCTTTTCTCTTGGCCCAACTTTTCTTAAATTTCTTTTCCTTTTTAACCTTTTCAGATTTTTGACGCATTTCTTCTTCTAGACTACGTCTTTTCTGCTCTTCAAGCACTTCTTCAAAAGATTTTTCTTTTATGCTGAACTTATAAATCAAATAAATAAATAAGGGTACAAAAGTACAGGCAGCAACAATCAACATCATTTGTGATGAAGAGATTGCTGCATACATAGCTTCATCAGCGACACTCATGCTTGCAGTAGTCTTTTATGGTTACCTAAAAAAAAAAGTTACATATAACATCTCACATCTAACATAACATATAAACTATAATATTTCATTTTCAAATGAGTTTTTCTAACAATATTTTCAAAGAGTTATTATGAGTATTCTACCAGTATTTTCAAAATATTATGGAAATACTTTAAACTTTATATTTTGACACGAGAAAATTTTTAATTCTAATTATGCAAATTTTCAGATCTGTTCAAAAACTCAAATTTATTATTAAGTATGAATTAAAATAAAATCCTCTCTTACAGAGTAACTTAGGTCTTTTTATTCCAAATATAAAATTAACTTAACCTTAATCAATTTAAATTTTGATGACTGAAAATTTAAAAAAAATTATTTGAATTAATTTCTGAAGGTTTATTCAAAGGGAAAAAAAATATCCATCTTGAATTTAAAACAATATTACTTTCATTTATTACAAAAAGATTCCATAGACTCATTCGTTTTAAAACGTATAAGAATAGTTTTTGGGTTCAAGTAAAGCCTTGAGTGTCTCTTGGCGACTTCTGGGTGCGATAATGATTTAAGTTACGGTTCCCTTCTTTACTCAACTTCATTATGCATCACTACTTTGGTGATTTATTTTCTAAGTTAGCATTTCCCCCTATAGGTAGCCAGGGATCACCTGATACTTCACTTTAACCCAGTTTTTGAGGTTAGTTTATTTTAAAAATGTTTTCAAATCAAAAACTAAAAATTCAAGCATGAACACATAGATTTTTAACCAGAGATTTCAATCATTCAGAGCCATTTTACAAGTTAGAACCAAGACTTAAACATAAAATATGACTAAAATATTTTAAAACATAAATTGGAAAAAGTCACAAGTCAATAAGTTTAATAGCATACAAGATGAAATAACATGTATTAGTGCCTTATTTTATAAGTTAAAAATAAGATACTTGAATTTGATGGCATAACTAATATTTTCTTAACTTTTAAAAAAGAAAACTATTGCAAATTATATAACTATACCATATTTATAAAATAAATCTGTCAAGTATGAATATTATTCCTTAATGAGCCTATTTAATTGGGAGTTGATAAATGTTTTGAACATCGAGTTTCTATTTAAATCATTAAACAGAATATTCCATAAAATGATTTTATTGACTTTAAGCCATACTAATCATTTGGTTTCAGTCTAATAATGATATCAAGAACTTACAGTTGTGGATACTTAAAAAGGTTAACAAGAAAACAAATTGACACACAAGTATCCAAAATGATAGATGAAAAGAACAACAAAACCATTAATTCAATTTTCAAATCCTACTTATTGAAGAAATATTTTGCTTTAAAATACAATTTAATAAACTGTAAGATAATCACATAACCATAAAATGCATAATATAAGTATTTTAGAAATTTTAAAATACATTAATACAAGTTAACATTTCAGTGCAAAAATCTAAATGAAATTGAAAATGTAAAAAAAGGAATTCAAATAATTTCTGTAAGAAAAATATTTATTTCTGACAAATTTTACTTGATAGCATTTTTTTAACCAAAAAGAAATTTTATTTCACATATTTCCTTTTCGACTAGTATTCAATTTCAAGTAACACAGGAAATTATACTCATAAGGAAAAAAGTGATTTCTCTGAAACATCAATTTATTTCTAATGAAGAGGGAAAAAATCATAGTGTCTACACAATGATCACTACATTACTTGACATTTATTATTTCGCATATTTTCCTCGAACCTAATGCAAAATATATATTCCATGTTTGATACTGTCCATTAATTAAACATGAAAAAACATTCAGCATTTTTTTTTAATTGTGATACAACAACATAAATTATAAAATTTTACACTTTATAAAAAATATTACTAGTACTTTACTATTGTCTCAAGCCATTTTTAAGGATTACACTTATAATATTCTACATTAACAGTATAAGAAGTAAAATAAACAGATCTGAAATTGCAGAAACAATTTCTAATCACATGACACAAAAAAGATTAGAAATTTGATAAGCATAAGTAAAATTCATTGTCAATTTTCAAAAGTTAAAGTGTGGTATGAGAATTTTAAATTTATGTTATTTCCACTGTAATATTAATATAAACATACCATTCAAATATATTAATGCAAAATCATTTGTGAGGGTAACAAAAGATGGTACCATACACGTTAAGAACAAACAATACTTTGATTTACTAAATTATCTTATTTCTTAATATGAATATATAAGTAAGAAATTCAAATTGTAAAAATAGAAAACATGAATCAACAAAAACATTAATTCAGTCAAAATTCTACATTCATAATTGTCTTACAAATGAAAGAACAAAATTATAACTAGTTTTGTAGTAAATTGAACTTATTTTAAGATAAAAGAAAATTAAAAGTTTCTGCAGCAAACATAATGGATTATATTTCTGTGACACACATTTAACACATACATAGAGATGATGAACATTTGTACAGAAACATTTGACTTATATTTTCATGAAAAAAACCTGCATAATTTAAAATAAAAGTTTGACAGAAAAATCTGAAATTTTTGCTATTGACTTTCTTTGAGAATTAGACTGAGTGCCCAGGAAAAATTCTGAAGCAGACTCATTCAATTCATTTAATACAAAAAAATAATAATAATTTCCATTAAAAATCTTATTAAATTCTAACAATCTAAAGACGAATTTTTGAAAAGATAATGTAATCTATGAGATAAACATTTATAAAATTACGATTTTATTTCACTTATCACAGTAACTAATACTCAGAAAAATTTGAAATATCTGTAGAAAAGATATTTTTTTTATTTGACAAATTTTCTGATAATGACAAGGAAAATCGCACGTTTCTTTCCGATTAATCATACGAAAACAATCTCATGACACCCAGCTACATATATTTTCGAACTGTGAATCTTTAAGAACTTCATTTATATAAGTCAGTCCATTAAAACTGTATCATCTTCAACTAATGGTCATACCTAGTCCTCAGCCTGCATACCTAACAACCAGCTGGTCGCACCCACGTACATCCAACGTGGCCAAGGCCAGAGCATTGGGCTTTCCACTTGCCACGTTACAAGTGAAAGCCGCCATAGCGATCGCAATTCATTGACCTACTGTCGGTAATACAATAGATATTTTATAAATCAATAATTATCAACATCAACCAAAAAAGCAGGAAGATTGAATTGATAATCTGTCGCAAACCTAGTACCAAGTAAAACAGAGTACCGATTAAGAGCTATGTTTGTAAATTAACCGGATATAGAATTAAAATACATTACTTTTTAAAAATAAATACAAATATTCAACGAAAATAAAACAAACAATATTGGCACAAATTTTTAAAAGTAATACACAAAAACATTTCACATCGAGGCTAGTGAAACTGCATATATACAGCGATAAGAAATTAACGGTAACATATTTTAACGAATTGGTAATAAATTTCGAATGTAAATCACTTACCGGAAAGCTGGAATTTTCAGAAAATCAAGCAGAATTATTGACGAAAACAAGCGATTAATATTTTAAACTTAAAATGCAACTTAAACAGCTACATAACGTCAGGGCGCCAGAAGGCATAAGGTTGCTATCAGTTTGTGAGACGATGAAACTGATGTCGGTCTCATAACTCATTGCTTAGAGGTTAATGCCATATGAAAAAAACGAAGCCTTCTATTGGTTGGACGAAATCACGTGGCTTGCAAAAGGGATGTTATTGGCCTTTAATGTGCCTCAGAGATGGTGACAACTTTGACAGTACAGTATACAAGTGTCCTATCCGGGCTAGATGTGTTTCGTTATCAAATTGCTTCGGCGGACGAAGGAGCAGTGTAGTCGAAAAGTGTTCGTTCCCATTAACAATAATTCGAATTATTTTTTTCTAAGAATCGGAGATAGTGATAATTATTCGCCGATGAGCAGTTCGGTATTGGAACAGAAAGTTTTTCCGTTTAAACGAGGAAAAATTCGTTTCGAGTGTTGCGTAAGATTAATTTCAGCGGTTTGGTCACTTCCTTTCTGAGAAATATGGAATAAAAAAACAAAAACTCAAATTTGACATTTCGTCGCTTTTTCGTGGTCGAACAATAAAATACTTTCGAAAAGATTAAAAAGAAACTGATTTTTTTTCCACAAAATCTTAAAAAGAAAAGAAAAATAATTAATTTAAACGTTTTAATGTACAAATCAAAGTTCCACTCTTATGTTTTTAAATCAAATTTTTATGAACAAAAAAATGAAATCTGAAAAATGAATACTAAATTAAAACTAAGCAACAATGTTTCGCTTCATATATTTTTCTGTCATTCAGATTTCATTTGAAAAGTTAAAGATGTTTAAAATAAAGTTCCGAATTTTAGGTGTTCTGGACATCAATGTATTGTTCTGAAACTCGTATTAAGTTGTTTTTTTTACTTTTTTCCTGGTCAATATCTTAATTTTTTTTGAAACGATGGAGAATATTCCCAGTTTTTTTTTTTCCCTAAAGAAACTAATAACTACAAGTCCGACATTTTGAGTTTTCAAATTAAATCTTTATTTTTTGGTTTTTTTTTTTTTTTTTTTTATTTAAAATTCTAGTGATGAAAATAGTGATATGAAATAATTCAGTCTATTGATAACCGAAAAAAGAACTACTCAAAAGTTAAGTTTTGTTTTGACATGTACATCATTCCAGAGCCGAGTTACCTGAATCTTTTTCACATGCGACCCCTTTCATAGGGGAATTGTTTTCACAATCTGGGGTACAGATGTTCAAGAACCATGAATATCCAATTCAACACATTTACTGATCTACAATCACTAAGATAATGCACTCGGAAATAATTATGTTTTATACATGTTCGAATATAACTTTACTATTCAATAAAGGGACAAAGCCAGTTATTCATACTGGCTTTGACCTTAAGACTCGAGTGCAGAGTCGGCCTTCTCTATAAAGGGCCCTGAGTGCAAAAAATCATTTGGGGCCCTGAACTTTTTGTAAAGTAAAAAAAAGAAAGAAATAATAAAGAAAAATACAAACACGAACATATATTACTAGTGAATATTCATTTAACGCGTGATTTTGTTTTCGCTATAACAATAATTACTGCAAAAAACTTACAATTGTTTGCAATTTCTTTTTCGATGCTTAATATAACAAGTGCATTTAAGCGTTCTGCACTCACGCTTGGTTAAAAAATTCAGTTTAGGTGGGGATACTCGGGAGTCACCCGAATCAAATTACAAAAACTGACCACCTGCACCATCAAGAATTTGTTTGAAGATAGTCGAAATTCATAGATCTACACTATAATAATGTTAACGACAAAGTGAACTTTACGTCATTCTGATAACAATAGGAATATTGTCAAGTTTTCATGCGCTAGAGTACATTATATTAATTCTTGATCATATTGGGGCCCACTCTATCGAGGGCCTCCGGTGCAGAGCATTCGCCGCACCTCCCTTCCTTCCCAGATGGCCGGCCTTGTAAGAGTGTATATGTTTTCTTTTTGACACAGCATTATAAATTTATGATTAATTTCTGATAGTATATATTTATATATATAACACATCAATCAATAACTCCCGAGACTAACCCAGAGATGGCGCTCGTAGTAAACCGGTAACCAGGTCTTTCTAGAGTACTAACCTTTGCTTGAAACGTGTCAAAATTTTAAGTCGATC
>BMAW01004609.1:377350-404716 GCA_019974015.1 Nephila pilipes | reverse complement strand
ATCTGAAATCAATTTTAAAAATCAACTCTTCTCTTATGTAAAAACTACTTCTATAGTTAAATTTGTAAGAATTTTCAGAAATCAAGCCTTAATTCAGTAACAGAGAGAAGTATGAAAATAAAATACATCAAATATAATAACTATAGAAGATTCAATCATGCTAAGACTCCACACTCATGGTTCGGCTTTTTTTATATTTTAAATATCAATTTTTTTTTACAAGAAAAATGAACTAAAATGTCTTAAAATTTTCTTTTTGAAAGTAAAAATATTATGAACCTGGTTATATTATCATGAATATTTCATAAATGATAAGCAGGAAATCAAAGAAAACAATCTGAAAAATCAAATTTCAATTCCAAGCATCTAAACATAATTAAGCAAAAATTTACTTTTAAAAATATTAATATAAAATTTAAAGATATTTTCCTCTTAAAAAAATAGTTTTCTTCATTCTATTAAAATTAAAGGTTGGCAGCATTTTAAAATGAATTAAATCTAGAAACACTAATCATGCTCCAGAAAATTCACAATATTTAAATGAAACATTTGAAGTTTTAATTTATATAAATTTCAGAAGAGGATAAAGAAATCATATGATAAAATCTTTATAAAGAAAAACACTTATCATAGTTAAACAACTCTCAAGATTAGCTTAGAATTATACACTGCCAATACAAAAAACAAACATGAGTGAATGAGTAACAAAAAAGGAATGAAAAGGTAAAAACTGCTGGACAAAGGTCGAAAATAAAGAAGGATCTCTAAGGTATCCGGGGCACATTATTTGTTTACAAAGATACTGTCCCTTGGCTTATTATCTGGGAAAGAAAGATCAATATGAGCCCTCAGTGTCATGATGTCCAAATATAAGTAAAGTAGTTGCAAGCTCTTTGAGAGGAAAAATAACTACAAATCATATGGAATACACACACCTCTTCATTTTAAGTTCCAGTGTCTTCTTTAGACAATTCAAAAGCAGCTGGCATCTTTTTAAAGATCAACTTCTTTTCTGAGAGGTGCATTATTGGCACTCCGAATTTCTTCAAACTGTTTTAACGCCAGTTAATTCAAGGCTCAATTCTTCAGTCTATTTTTTGTGAGTGCCAACCAATTGAGTATGCTGTTCAACCAATAATGAGTGTACTTTTTGCAGATCTTCTCTAGATTTTTTCATAGCCTCCAATTCAGTTTTTGAAACTCCAGAACGAGATCTAAATATAGAATGATAATATTTACCAAGTATTTTATCAAATCTTCAAGCACAATTTTTGATATGTACCATTTCATTTTCTCAACATGAAATACATTTCAACTATTAAAAAGCAGCAATTATAAATTTGCCAAATAATCTTATATTACAATATTACAAAATATATATCTTTTCATTTAAAAATTACTGATTGAAATTAACAAATGTATTGTTGAAGTATAATGAAATAAGCCATTAAAATATATATGGTTTATCTCTACTCTTGCTTCAAGTTTTGCAAGCTTCTGTTGAAGTTTACTATTTTCATCCTCAACACATTTCAAGGCAGCAGCTACTTGCTGCTCAACTTGTTTCTCAAGCTAAGATAATAAACAAAAATTTCAGAAAAAACAATTATGTACACATATACATTACAGATCTAAAAAATTAAACCAAAAGAAATCAAAGAAATATTATTAACCCAAAACTATTAAATACATTACTTTTAAATTTATATATAAGTAGCTAATGGTAAAGGAATGTGCAGTTTCTAAACAAGGTCAGTTTTAAAGTGCATGCAACAGAGCTAAAAAAAAAAGTACATAGCATACCAGCAATGGAATAAAAATGTTACAAAGATGCTACTACAGCAACTGTTACTACGGCGGCAGCCAAACAGGCTTTGTTTCCAGCCATTGTATGGTACAGCAATGCGCGCAGCGGTGTTGCGCGTACAGCCAGCAGTGCGTTTGTTCTGTGCTGTACCAGCAAAAGGCGTTGGTAGTGCTGGTGCTAGAGTAGCATTATGTATTAGGTTTTTACGTCATATAGAGCGGTAAGCTTCTTGCAAGGTTGTTACAAAATGCTGTGTTTTGCAGAAGTAAAAAGATGGCAAAAAAAGTGGTTTGCCAGGTGTAGGAATGAGGGGAAAAACTAACCCGTGGATTTTTTCTTTTCAGCAGCACCCTGTTCCTGTACTTGTTTCAAAACGGATTATAAAACTTTGAATATCCTGTTATAGTTTTATTAATTTTTTTCTTGACTTGATTTTTCTAATGCTGCATATATTTTTGTCTTCACGTGTTGTAATCATCCAAATCCTGCTTAGACACAACAGCCTGGTTTGACGTGAAGCTCAAGATCCAACTGCTGCTCTTTTCCTGAGATTTCTCTTTTTGTATCAGCCGCTGATCATTGCTGAAGACTAATTTTACTTTTTTAAAAATATTGCAAAATTAAAAATACAGAATTCCAAATTTAAACATTTTTCTCTTTCAAGCTGATAAGATAATTGAATTTTTCTACTAAGGTGCAAAGGATAATTGATGGTAACATTGAAGAAAATTGAATATTTATTGATATTATCTAATAGCAATTGATTTAGCTGATATTCTTGATATTTTTAATCAAACTTTTTGATCAATTAAGAAGAAATAAAATGGGGATACTTAAGGTATACATATATATTTTTTTATAACATTTAATATTACTATACAACATATTCAGCTTCAATTTATATAACCCGACAGTTTATATCCTTGCCGTAAAACATGTTGAATTAAGAATTTCTGTATATTTGACTAAGATTTTTTTGAAAGAGCTTTTCAGAATCACATTTAATACTAGAAAAACCTATATAAACTTTTTTTCATAAAATCATAATTCAAGAGGTTTATCTTGTTATCACTCTATTCTGATGATAAAGAATTTCGATGATTTTTCTTACCTAAGTTAATATCAATACTGTTAACAGACACCATTATCTCAGAGATAAGGTTCATATAAACAAAGAAGAAAACAATATTAGACTTTAGTGGAATTTTAAAGATTAATTCTAATATTAATAAATATTAATTTTAAATTAAGAAATATCACAGTCTGAAAACTTGAAAATTAACACTAATGAAGAAAAATATTGAGAACAAATTACACTCTAGACACTTTACAAATTCAAGAACATATATTTATTGTTTTTTTTTTTATAATATGCTTTAAAAAAAAAGTACAAATGTCAAATTATTCACAACGATCAGACATTCTCCTTATTATTATTTTTGTTTATTTAAGCATTCTCATTTGAGTTTAGGAAATTGCTTTCAATTAAAATAGTTTTAATTATCAATATATAAATTAAAAGACTAATAATTACATTGCTATATGATCACAGTAATTCATATATTTCAACCAAAGATATAATTTTTTGATGTTGCTGAACGAATTGTTATATTGTGTATTTTTTAACAAATCAAAAATCAGGATAGTAATGCATAAACAACTTATCAATTAATATCAATTTTTGAATTATAGTCGATGTAAAAAAATCATCCAAATCAGCCAGCCACTTTCTTTTTGAGTCGCATATTGGTTCCACAATGAACTAATTTTTAGTCAAATTTTATGTACATCGAATATTAATACATATAAGTTTAACTGTATTATATAGCATGAATCAATATCTTTAGGCTACAGAATGACAGTAGATTTTGTATAAAATTCTATCTCAAAAATCATATTACTTACTAAATAGACCCAGTAATTTAAATTAAGCAAATTATTGATTTATTATTAGTGGGCAATTATTGAAAAAAAGGAAACAAATCTAAGAATCAATAAATTATATATACAAGCAGTACTAACATTCCTTGAACAAAATCAAGAAAAGTACAGCGTTTGGTATACCGCAAAGAAGCGGGCAAAGGCAGGAAAAGCAGCTTTGGCTACGCAAACGGTATTTTTGTGGCACGGCCAGTTTTGCTAAAATAAAGGCAAGGCGTAAGCGGTTTTGCCATAGCCTGGCAAGCTGCTACCAAGAAGAGCCAATTTACGGTAGCCTTTGTATGAATCCTAAATAAGTAAAAACTAAATGTTAAAAAATAGTTATCAATTTCTATTTAAAATGTATATTGACAAAAGTATAACAGCCATAACTTCATTTTAGTCCAACCAGATGCATCTTTTTGTTTATTTATGTAAACATCTATCAAATTTTGAATCCCTTCAGTTTCCAAATCAGCATCTTTGATAAGAGATAGCACTGCTAACAGTTAAAGGCATGAACATCTGGTTTTACAAAAGAAAAAAAAATTATAAAATATATTTAAAAGCAGAAAGCTTTCATAACTATATATTAAAGAGAAAACACTACTTCATTTTTTTAAAAATTTGGATTTCTCATACAAAAAATATTTAATTTCAATAAATCATACTAAGCCTCATTAATAATCATTCTTAAATATCAGCAGAATATATGCAAAATGTTTTACAATTATAAAATATCCATGATAGATTAATGAAATAAAGTAAAAATATTATCATGAAGAAATGAAAGTTTTAAAAGACTCAGATTCCAAGTTGTCTATAATTTATTCCAAGAATAATTATATTTTTTTTTTTTTTTTTGCTTTCTAGTTTACTTCTTTTATAGATTCTGAGAAAAATCTGCAGTGTTAAAAAGATTTTGCAGGACAAATCCAGCCCTCTGCCTTCCCTATGAGATTTCAAACTAGTGCTTTCTATTTTTGTTTTAATCACTTGTAAATGACTTAAGATATTTTTCCTAATTTGTCAACAACAGGAATTTATCAAAAGAGAAAATAATTATTGTATGAAAATACTTTTCCGTCAAACTCAACGTTGAACAAACTTGTGCTCTTTTATATAAACAGAATGCATCATTTGGTCAACTTTTACATCCTATCAATTTCCCAATCTAATCATAATTATTCATATTTAGAATTTAATTTAGCCCACACATATGAATCAATAATTAAAGCTACTATCATAGTTTAAAAATTTATTACTTTTTTAAATTACAAATTGTTTTGTGTGATTATATCTTCTAAAACTTAAAATAGCCGGGCCAGTCTCAGTGAGATGCTTTTATTCTTCAAAACTAAATATCAGATAAAACACTTGTTACATTTTAAATACATAAATGTTTTGACTTAATGAGGAATAAAGATGCTGTCCCAGAATTTCTCATTTACAAAATTCAACAAACTACAAGATAATAAATAAAAAATATTGCACCCCAACTTATTACTGCACTTCTATTTTTTAACTTCAAAATTCATTCTTAGCACTTGCATTTTTTTAGAAATTTACCCAAATAAGAAATAATTATATTTACTTGCACATTGTTTTTCTTAGCTGAAAAGAAAATGTTCCCAAAGAATTTAAACATTTGTTAAAGGATAGGAACCAACGACAATTTATAGTTAGAAATGTGAAGCATTTCCAAAACAAGCATATAAACCATAAGAATAAATAAACTCATCTTTAATGTTATTGATGTTTCTTTTATATGAATTTTTGCAATTTGTCTATTGTTGTTTAATGTCCGCCAAATTATGATTTCGGATCGACGATAAATCACCAAGCGAGCAAGACAGATTGCCAATTTCGATTGTAGTTCCTTGCTAGTTGCAGTTTTAAAGAGAAACAAAACTTGATCTTCTTAGTAAAATATCACTTGCCCGTTAATGTTGTCTATTTCGCAATATTTTTTTAAATGCCTTTAATTTGTTTCTACCAAAATGTCGTTAACAATCTTTAAATTCTATTTAAACAGCCAATGGATGCCATTATTTCTTTACAGGAGAAGGTCTTTTTCCAGACAATAATTATAATGCAAAAAAAACTACTTTATAGAAGTTGTACTAATGAAGAAAGCATTGGAAGCGCATTAATAAAAGTTGTACAAATAAAAAATATTCCCAAGGAAGTTGGTTTCGTTCCAAAATGCTCATTCAATATTGCAAGGATTTATATATTGTTAGCAGAGGAGATGACATCCATTAAATAGTGTCGCAAACAATTGAATATGTCTAAGGGTGCAATTAGTTGATAGAAATATTACACGGAGAAAATGTGTTCTATATCTTTATACATATAAAAAGATTATTCCTATAAAAAATAAAAAAGTTTATATTATTTATTATAAGGTTATTTCAAGCCTTACATTTCAATTCTGCAGCTTAACTTGTTTAGTGCTTTTTACTAGCTTACATGTTAACGATTTTAATTCCATGGCACTGCTTATATGGTATGCGAATTTTCTTGAATGAACCATTCTTATTTAATACTAAAATATTATAGTGGGTTTAGATTATCGTACATGTTATATGTGTTTTGGATTTACAAAAGAAACTGCATATATACAAATTTAAATAACTTAGTGTTCTTAGGGAGAAAATAATTCATTGTATGTTTTCAATGAGAAAAGTTTTTCTTTATTCAATTGTCTTAGAAAATATTTGGTTCCATGTTGTTCTAGTACGTCTCATTAGCATTTTGTTAATGTGTATCATGGTTCAACATGAAACTTAAACTGGTTGATAAATTACAAAATGTTTTCTACATTAAAATTTTGGGAACTATGTATATGTAATATAAGACAATGCACAACAGCTTTGGTTTTGTCCCTTTATAATCTTTAAATGATACATATATCCAAGACATATCATTATTAAGACAAACTAGAAGTTAAGGATTTCAAAAATGAAATTGTTTGTATAGTAACTCCAATGTAAGACAAAAAAAATGAACCAAATTTCTAAGACATGAGAAACTTCCTTATACAATCATTGAAAAACAACACAACTACAGTTTTATCCCTATTGTACTCTGACACATGTAAAAATCCTTGTCCAACATTTTTGCAACTGACGGCATAAGTTTAAAAAGACTTCACACTAACTTTCATGGTCAATGAGATTTTACAAAGTAACAAAAAACAAATAACTAATAATGAATAAATATTTTTTTAATTTTCAGAACAAAAGTTGTAAGGAAAATATACCTTTTCAACAACTTGTTCTTTCTTCTTCTATTTCAGTTGAAGCAGGAACTTGTCGCTTGAGTAGAAGGAACATCAGGCTGATTTTTCAACATTAACTCCCTAGATTTGCTTTACTGTTTCAGGTTTGACAACATTCTCTTGCTTCTTGTCAGTTCTCTTTTCAATCTTTACAGGTTTTGCTACAGATTTTACTTTTATCCACTTCTTCCTTTTCAGAATCTCTTTTTCTTGTTTTTCTTGGCTCCAACAGCAACCTCTGCTCTCTTTGATTTCTCAATATGATTTTCGATATTCTGATTGGCTGATTTCTTATTCTTCTGCTTAGAGATTTAACTTCAACTGGTTCGAGCACTTCTATCTAGACTTCTTTTCTTCTCAATATATGAGACTTGAGACTGTTTCGCTTCTGCTTTTTTCTTTTCTCTTTGGCCCAACTTTTCTTAAATTTCTTTTCCTTTAACTTTTCAGATTTTGACGATTTCTTCTTCTAGATTACTGCCTTTTCTGCTCTTCAAGCACTTCTTCAAAAGATTTTTCTTTTATGCTGAACTTATAAATCAAATAAATAAATAAGGGTACAAAAGTACAGGCAGCAACAATCAACATCATTTGTGATGAAGAGATTGCTGCATACATAGCTTCATCAGTTTATTAATTCATGCTTGCAGTAGTCTTTTATGGTTACCTAAAAAAAAAAAGTTACATTATAACATCTCACATCTAACATAACATATAAACTATAATATTTCATTTTCAAATGAGTTTTTCTAACAATATTTTCAAAGAGTTATTACGAGTATTCTACCAAAATTTTCAAAATATTATGGAAATACTTTAAACTTTATATTTTGACATTACCTAGAAAATTTTAATTTAATTATGCAAATTTTCAGACTGTTCAAAAACTCAAATTTATTATTAAGTATGAATTAAAAATATGTAACCTCTCTACAGAGTAAGTAACTTAGGTCTTTTATTCCAAATATAAAATTAACTTAACTTAATCAATTAAATTTTATTGACTGAAAATTTAAAAAAAATTATTTGAATTAATTTCTAAGGTTTATTCAAAGGGAAAAAAATATCCATCTTGAATTTAGTAAAACAATATTACTACGACATACAAAAGATTCCATAGATCATCTGCTAAAACGATAGAATAGTTTTGGGTTCAAGTAAAGCTCTGAGTGTCTCTTACACTTCTAAGCGATAATGATTTGCTACGGTTCCCTTTTACTCAACTTCATTATGCATCACTACTTTGTGATTTATTTTCATAGCATTTCCCCTATAGGTAGCCAGGGATCACCTGATACTTCCACTTTAACCCAGTTTTGAGGTTAGTTTATTTTAAAAAATGTTTTCAAATCAAAACTGCACCAAGCATGAACACACAGATTTTAACCAGAGATTTAACTATTCAGAGCCATTTTACAAGAACTGGCAAAAGATCAAACATAAAATATGACTAAAATATTTTAAAACATAAATTGGAAAAATACAAGTCAATGTTTAATAGCATACAAGATGAAATAATATGTATTATGCCTTATTTTATAAGTTAAAAAAATAAGATATTTCTGAATTTGATGCAGCATAATATTTTCTTTAATTTTAAAAAGAAAATGGTTGCAAATTATATAACTATACCATATTTATAAAATAAATCTGTCATATGAATATTAATTCCTAATGAGCCTATTTAATTGGGAGTTGATAAAGGTTTTGAACACGAAGTTTTATTTAAATCATTAAACAGAATATTCCATAAAATGATTTTATTGGATTTGCCGCAAAATAATCATTTGGTTTTTAACAACAATGATATCAAGAACTTTTTACAGTTGTGATACTTAAAAAAGGTTAACAAGAAAACAAATTGACACACAAGTATTCAAAATGATAGATGAAAAGAACAACAAAAAACCATTAATCTAATTTTCAAATCCTACTTATTAAAGAAATATTTTGCTTTAAAATACAATTTAATAAACTGTAAGATAATCACATAACCATAAATGCATAATATGTTATTTAGAAATTTAAAATGTTGATTAATACAAGTTAACATTGCAAAAAATCTAATGAAATTGAAAATGTAAAAAAGGAAAAAAGGCGGGCGCATGGCGCAGCGTTTTTCGGCTACGGCGAAAAGGTATGGCGGCATGGCAAAAGGGCATAGCCGTATGGCAGGAAATTTGATAAGCATGGTAAAATTCATTGTCAATTTTCAAAAGTTAAAGTGTGTATGAGAATTTTAACTTATGTTATTTCCACTGTAATATTAATTATATAAACATTTATTCAAATATATTAATGCAAAATCATTTCCAGAGGGTAACAAAATATTTATAAAATTATACACTTAAGAACAAACAATACTTTGATTTACTAAATTATCTTATTTCTTAATATAGAATATATATAAGAAATTAAAATTGTAAAATAGAAAAACATGAATCATCAAAAACATTAATTCAGTCAAAATTCTGTTATTCATAATTGTCTTGCATAAAATGGTAAGAACAAATTATAACTAGTTTTGTAGTAAATTGAACTTATTTTAAGATAAAAGAAAAATAAAAAAGCTTCGTAAAAGCAAACATATCGGATTATATTTCTGTGACACACATTTAACACATACATAGAGATGGATGAACATTTGTACAGAAACATTTGACTTATATTTCATGAAAAAAAACCTTTATAATTTAAAATAAAAGTTTGACAGAAAATTCGAATTCTTTTGCTATTGACTTTCTTTGAGAATAGATTCTGAGTGCCTTGCGGAAAATTCTTAGCTAATTCATTCAATTCATTTAATACAAAAAAATAATAATAATTTCATTAAAAAATCTTATTTAAATTCTAACAATCTAAAGACGAATTTTGAAAAGATAATGTAATTCTATGAGATAAAACATTTATAAAATATGATTTTATTTCACTTATCACAGTGAATCAATACTGAAAAAATTGAAATATCTGTAGAAAATATTTTTTTATTTGACAAATTTTCTGATAATGACAAGGAAAATCGCACGTTTCTTTTTCCGATTAATCATACGAAAACACCCTGCGACACCCAGCTACATATATTTTCGAACTGTGAATCTTAAGAACTTCATTTATATAAGCCAAACCCATTAAAACTGCATTCATCTTCAACTAATGGTCATACCTATCCCTGCCAGCCCGCATAACCTAACAACCAGCTGGTCGTAATCCACGTACATCCAACGTGGCCAAGGCCAGAGCATTGGGCTTTCCACTCTGGCCACGTTACAAGTGAAAGCCGCCATAGCGATCGCAATTCATTGACCTACTTGTCGGTAATACAATAGATATTTTATAAATCAATAATTATCAACATCAAATCAAAAAAAAAGCAGGGAAGATTGAATTGATAATCTGTCGCAACCTAGTACCAAGTAAAACAGAGTACCGATTAAGAGCTGTGTTTGTGAATTAACGGATATAGATTAAAATATATTACTTTTAAAAATAAATACAAATATTCAACGAAAATAAAACAAAACAATATTGGCACAAATTTTAAAAGTAATACACAAAAAACATTTCACATCGAGGCTAGTGAAACTGTGTATATATACAGCATAAGAAATTAACGGGTAACATATTTTTAACGAATTGGTAATAACCCTGAATGTAAATCACTTTACCGGAAAGCTGAATTTTCAGAAAATCAAGCAGAATTATTGACGAAAACAAGCGGATTAATATTTTAAACTTAAAATGAAACTTTAACAGCTACATAACGTCAGCGCTGAAGGCATAAGGTTGCTATCAGTTTGTGAGACGATGAAACTGATGTCGGTCGATTCGCGCCTGCGCTTTGCTGCTGGCTGTGCGGGCGCGTATACGGCGCTTTGGCGGTATGCCTTATGCGCGGCGCGTGCTCGGCCTGGCGTGTTGCTGCGATGGCAGTGCTTGCCGGGCCAGTTTGCGGCAATGGCAGGTGGCGGTTGGCGAACCAGCAGCCGTAAGCAAATGGTGCTTGCTTTGCGCGGGCATACGCGTTGGGCGCTTTTGCAGCCATGTACAGCGCCATGGGAAAAGTATGTGCAAATGGCAAATGCAGCAAAAGTAAAGGCTTACAAATGTTACGATCAAAGTTCCACTTTATGTTTTTTAAATCAAATTTCTTATGAACAAAAAATGAAATCTGAAAATGAATACTAAATTAAAACTAAGCAACAATGTTTCGCTTCATATATTTTTCGTCATTCAGATTTCATTTGAAAAGAAGATGTTTAAAATAAAGTTCTGAATTTAGGTGTTCTGGACATCAATGTATTGTTCTGAAACTCGTATTAAGTTGTTTTTTTTACTTTTTTCCTGGTTAATTTCTTAATTTTTTTTGAAACGATGGAGAATTTTTCCATTTTTTTTTTTTCCCTAAAGAAACTAATAACTACAAGTCCGACATTTTGAGTTTTCAAATTAAATCTTTATTTTTTAGTTTTTTTTTTTTTTTTTTTTATTTAAAATTCTAGTGATGAAAATAGTGATATGAAATAATTCAGTCTATTGATAACCGAAAAAAGAACTACTCAAAAGTTAAGTTTTGTTTTGAAATGTACATCATTCCAGAGCCGAGTTACATGAATCTTTTTCACATGCGACCCCTTTCATAGGGGAATTGTTTTCACAATCTGGGGTACAGATGTTCAAGAACCATGAATATCCAATTCAACACATTTACTGATCTACAATCACTAAGATAATGCACTCGGAAATAATTATGTTTTATACATGTTCGAATATAACTTTACTATTCAATAAAGGGACAAAGCCAGTTATTCATACTGGCTTTGACCTTAAGACTCGAGTGCAGAGTCGGCCTTCTCTATAAAGGGCCCTGAGTGCAAGAAATCATTTGGGGCCCTGAACTTTTTGTAAAGTAAAAAAAAGAAAGAAATAATAAAGAAAAATACAAACACGAACATATATTACTAGTGAATATTCATTTAATGCGTGATTTTGTTTTCGCTATAACAATAATTACTGCAAAAAACTTACAATTGTTTGCAATTTCTTTTTCGATGCTTAATATAACAAGTGCATTTAAGCGTTCTGCACTCACGCTTGGTTAAAAAATTCAGTTTAGGTGGGGATACTCGGGAGTCAATCGAATCAAATTACAAAAACTGACCACCTGCACCATCAAGAATTTGTTTGAAGATAGTCGAAATTCATAGATCTACACTATAATAATGTTAACGACAAAGTGAACTTTACGTCATACTGATAACAATAGGAATATTGTCAAGTTTTCATGCGCTAGAGTACATTATATTAATTCTTGATCATATTGGGGCCCACTCTATCGAGGGCCTCCGGTGCAGAGCATTCGCCGCACCTCCCTTCCTTCCCAGATGGCCGGCCTTGTAAGAGTGTATATGTTTACTTTTTGACACAGCATTATAAATTTATGATTAATTTCTGATAGTATATATTTATATATATAACACATCAATCAATAACTCCCGAGACTAACCCAGAGATGGCGCTCGTAGTAAACCAGTAACCAGGTCTTTCTAGAGTACTAACCTTTGCTTGAAACGTGTCAAAATTTTAAGTCGATCGGACCAGAAACAGCTGAGTTATCGAGGTTGGAGTAAAGTCGTTTTGTAGTTTGTTTAAAAAATGGAAAAAACCGAGTTTCGTGTTCTGATAAAACATTGTTTTTTAATGGGTAAAAACACCGTGCAAGTGAAACAATGGATTGAAAAATGTTACCCGGACTCTTGTCCATCAAAAGCAACGATTTGTCGGTGGTTTGCCGAGTTTAAACGTGGTCGTACCGACACAAATGACGCGGAACGCTCGGGTAGACCTGTGGAAGCCGTTACACCGGAAAATGTGAGTGAAGTGACAAAAATTATAATGAAAGATCGTAAAGTGAAGCTCCGTGAGATTGCTGAGATGACACAGATATCATATGGAAGTGAGTATTTACTGAAAAAGGTTTTTTGAAGTGAAGTGAAAAAGGTTTTTTCCAAGTGGGTGCCGCGATTGCTTTCGATGGAACAAAAACAGCAACGAGTCGATGATTCAGAAAGTTGTTTATCGCTATTTACTCGCAACAAAAAAGATTTCTTGCGAAAAAAAAAAAAAAAAAGATTTGGAAAAGCGTTGGAACGATTGTTTCACCCTAAAAGGTGATTAACAAAAGGTGTTATGTTGATGAATAAAAAAAAATTTTGCAAAAAAAATGTTGTTTTCAATGTTAGTCTCGGGAGTTATTGATTGATGTGTTATATGTGTGTGTGTGTGTGGACACATATGAGTTTCTATAATATTTTTACAGGGTTTGTCACATCTTCTTCTTATTTTTATTTTATAAACATTGCTCCTTAAATCGATTCAGGTAAAGATTATTGGCAAAGTATAAAAGTAAGATAAATTCACCAGATGTTTAAAATTTTAACTCATCGCTTTAATTCAGTTTCTGAATAATACTTTCTTATTGAGACTTCGTAATTATGAGTCACGGTCAATTGACGAAGACGACTCAAGAGCTTAGGCTCCACTCTCCTAACTTCCATGTCACACCTACACTAAGGCATTGAGACCCGATAGATTTGACGTGATCAGCTTTTAATACGATAGATCTTAAGTGGAACCAAGACATGACTGAAACAAGCTCATGACCCTGCTCAATTAGCAAACATGGCCACACATTATTTTCTAAGCACGTTGAAAATTCTCTCTTAATTCTGAATCAAAATTCTTTTAACTATTTTCCTAAATATTAGTTTTTTTAAATAGTCTTCTGATAGTTCGGTAAATTGTTCTAGAGCTTCTAATTAATTGTTTTAACTGAGGTTTATGGGCAAAATTTTGGGGATTGTAGCTTCGAATGTGTGCATTTCCAAACATTTCTCATAACCTTTTTGGAATTTAGTGTTTCGAAAGATTACGTTTATAAAAATTTCCATAGCTGTAAGTTTTGTTAGAATTTCTAAGATCAGTAGATGTAATTACACAGCTTCGTTTAGGATTACTATCCACACATTTTGAGAAACCTCCATATTTTGTTATAAAGTTTCGAAATGGATAATTTACAATGTACCCTTTTAATTTTCTGAGTAGTTTTGATTGATTAATTGTTAATTAACGTTCCTGTCACAAACAACATGTGGCAACGGAACCTAGTGGTCAAGGTCGCGGGCTCGTGACCGGCGGTTTTCGTTGAGTCGTGATTTCGAGCCTTGCTGCCACTAAAGATCCATCGTATAGCCGGAGTTGATGCATGTTAAAACAGTCAGGGTTCAACGTCCTCTCGTTAGCGTGGAGTGGGAATTAGAAGCTGGAGAAGCCAGTTCAAATGTCACTCTCTCACTTGAACGAGGCTAAAAATTACGATGTCCGTTGCCAATAGCCTTTGTGTCTCTTCTAGTGCGACGTTAATAAGACCAAACTCAGAAGCAATACAAATGTTATTGGCGCGAACCTCATAATTTTGAACCTCAGTCAACTGACAATGAAAGTACCCGAGCTGGCAACCCTCCTCTCCATTTGAATGGTTAAAAAACGAGAAGAAATTTAACTTATACTTTCCTGACTCCCATACCACAACAGAATGAAAACTTTAAAGTATATACAAATTGTAATAAAGTTTGGAAGGAAAAATACTGTTTGTTTTGAAATTCGAAAGCTTGTGAAAAAAGCGTGGTTACTCTAAAAAAAATTATGAGATTACGTTTTGTAATTATTTATGAAGTGAATGCAGCCCTGATTCAAAACGTTTTTTAAGTACTAAAAAATAACTATAAGAAAATAATGAAATTAAAATAAAAATTAACTTTGTAATTTAAGTGTTTGATTCAATA
This sequence comes from Nephila pilipes, assembly GCA_019974015.1. NCBI lineage: Eukaryota > Metazoa > Arthropoda > Arachnida > Araneae > Nephilidae > Nephila > Nephila pilipes. The sequence goes on along the minus strand of BMAW01004609.1, from coordinate 389,865 downwards.
TCTAACTCTTATATTAAATCATAATTAAACATATTAAGAAATTAACTAGAGAAACAGAGTTATATAATTATATTCTTGACAGTTATTAGTCTTGGATTTGCTATTATTTCCGTTGTTTCTTTTAAGTGCATATGCTTCTCTTATGGTAGCGTACTTTAAAATTTGCATAGATTAATTTAAAGCAAATTTTGAGCCCTTTTTTACGTTTAAAAATATCGTCGTAGGTATGCAAAGAGTATTAATTAACCACCCAGAGGACTATTGCTTTAGTCAACGACATAACGGTCACCTGAGCACTTTTTTTAAAATTTCATGGAAAAAGTTTTTGCATATATATTTGATACCTGCTTTCACCAGTAACGAATCTAATTTTCAAAAATATGTCAGAATAGATTTTTAGCTTAGGGTTTGTTTGCACACAATTTTCAAAATTTTGATTGAAATGAAGCATATATAAGAACTTAATCATTTTAAGTTAGTAATAATTACATTTACCTTAAAATATTTCCAATTTAGTAATTTATTGTTTCCTTTTTTATTTTAATACCTGTGTGAAACGTATATTATTGTACTCTTCAACATTTTATCGCTTGTTTTAATTCTAATATTTAATTCAACAATTTAATAATTATATTTAAAAAAAAAGTTAACACCTTTGGTTGCGGTTCTTGGCAACACTTCGTATGAAACATTTTTTTAATTTCAATTTTGTTTCTGATATTTGTTTCAACACATGCAGCTGTCAAAAGCAACAATATCTGAGTTAATTGTTGCTAATTGATTAACATTAAAAAGAGCAAAGTTTGTTTCCTACTTTAATGAAGTATAGAGATAATTCATAAGATTTTCATAGTCAATTGATATTGAAAAATTTTTTAGAAATGATAAAATATGTAGTACAAATAAAATAATAAATAATAAATATAGTCTGAAATAAGTGCAGGAAAACATATGCCATATTATAATGCAAACTACATGTGTTCTTGCTTTTTACTCATTAAAAAAATTAAGTAAGGCTGCAGTCTGCCAGTCATTTTGTTTTCATGAATGTAATGTTAATTCTATCGAATTCCCCCCCCCTCCTCAAACCTAGACTATTGTATTTATTTGAATGCAATAAAATGCCTCCGAAAGAGCCAAAAAAAAAAAAAAAAGTCATGAAGGTTTCTGTAGAATTACTTCTTTATGCCAATTTTCGAAAATATTTTTAAAGACTGAAAAACTCACAAACGAGTCATTAAAATATACATAAATTTTTGAGTGAAAGTGAAATTTTCACTTCGTTAACGTAATATTAATACATCACTGCAGACTGGTATGATGGCCACCTTAAGGCTCCCGTCTACCTGCCATTTTGATTTCGTCAGCTTAATGTTAATCCTATGGAATTTCGACTTTCATTCTCAAATTTTTACTATTTGATCTATTTGAATGCAATAAAGTACACCTGAAAGAACATAAAATAATGAAGGCTTCTGTGGAACTACTTTTGTCCTACGATTTTTAAAAATATTTTTATTCTCATTTTAATGATTCGTTTGGGAGTTTTATGTTCTTTAAAAAATATTTTTAAATGTTTTTAAAAATCGGAGAAAAATACAATTCACAGAAGTCTTCATTACTTTTTGCTCTTTCAGATTCACTTTATTGAATTCAAATAAAACAAATAGTAAAGATGGGAGTATTAAAATTGAAATTCCATAGGATTAACCTTACGTCCACGAAATCAAAATGGTGGGTTGACGGGAGAATTAACAAGCTCGAGCTATAAATTTTTTTTTTTGAAAATCAAATCTAATTTTTATTTAAAATGGAAAGAAAATTAAATTGTTGGAGGTCCCATCTGAATCAAAGTAAATGACTATTTTTTTTAAATTTAAAATAAGATAATAGTTTATATAAATGTTGCAGTTGAACTTCCTAGTATGGTTTGATTCGGATAGTGATCACTCTAGACTCTAGAGTTTAGAGTTTTGTGTTGCTCTAGAGTCTAGAGCAACACAATGTCTACAGACGACGGAAATTCGTCGTTTTGAACCAGGCCAAAAAACGAGGACTACACTTGAACTGATAACTCACCCTCTCTGAGCTTCCACACAACACCATTGATGATATTGAGACTGAGTCATTGTAACTTGCCAGTACTCCCACACGATGGTTTTGTGTTGGAATCGGGATATAAACCATAGCTCGAACTTTGCCAACACCCATAAAATACGTCACCTAAGCCACGAACCTATTTAGGTGAAAATTGAGCTAATATTTTTGTATGTTTTAAAGGGTGAAAAAATAATTTAGTTTGCTTAGATTCAAGTACAGGTTTCTTATTTATTATTATAATCTAAGTATTTCAGAGCAAGTTTTCTGTTTCATTTATAATTAATTTTTCTTCAAGTTCCTTACTAATGAATGAAACTTAACTTATGTAGATTAGATTGCAATTATGAAGGGTAATGAATAGAACTGAGGCAAGGAATGTATAAGCAAAAAATTTAAAATTATTTTTGTTGGATGGTAGCTAAGTGTATAAAAACAGATTGTGAGCTGAAATTGACTTGTGAAACATCGATGGCAGACTTTCGTTGAATAAAGAGCCTTTGGAGGGAATTTGTATACGAGCGACGAAGGGTTAGTAACTCGAACCCTCATATTTCGATCATTGAAGGTCTCGATCCTAATAAGGTTGGAAAGAATTATATTTGATTTTTTTAAACTTCAGAGAAGATGCGTGTTGGCAAGTTATTAGCAGAGAGAGTAAGATAGAGAATTGAATTTAAGGTTTCATAACCTGAATAAAAGAAAAAAGAAAAAAAAACACTTGATAATCATCTGACTTTCTCTTAATTTAATTGTGTAATTAAGTGATTCTCTAATTAAGTTTAATGACGACAAGAGAAGGAAATAATAATAGTTGTCCTTTACAAGACACACACACGCACAAAAAGTCTTACGAGAGATATTAACAGATAGTTTATTATGAAGATAAATTATTTTTAAGAAAACTCATTTAGATAATGACTTCCAACTCTAGATGTAATGCTAAATGGTGATCATATTAAAAATTTATAATTTTATAAACTTTAAAGTATTATTTTTAATTTAATTTATCAAAGAGAGTTGTAACTTCATTAGTTTTTTATAACAATTTTTTATAATGTACAATGTTCAAAACTGGTACATTATTTTATAAACATCCTGTATATTGTACCTTATTTGTAAGTTTCATACCTTAATTTGCCTCGAATTTTATTTAAATATTAATTTCATGGTGTGTGTGTGTGTGAATAAAAGTATTTTTCTATTAAAAGAGTATACACTGGCCTTGAGTTCGAAATCCTGACCACTCAGCTAAGACGGCCACAGCTTAATATTTGATTAATTTAATATTCCAGAGTTGGAGAAGCAAAAGAATCACGCAAAACAAATTAAGAGCTGAAAATGCTTATATTTAAAAATTAATTTTAAGACTCTCTCGAGAGGTCGAGCAAAAGCAAGCCATAGTAATGATGAGTGACTTTACAGAAGTGGTAAGTAAATGCAAGTTGTTACACAATATTTCATTCTAAAGCATCGATATATTTATTACTGGCCACTTTCGTCTCAACTACTGTAAAAGTAAGGACAATTAATCTCTTTTTTTGTCTGCTTCTCGAAAAATCATTACATACAAAACAGGAAAATGCAATTCATTTCCATTCTCTGCATATTTTTAAAAGCAACTTCCTTATGGGATCGCAGGAAGAAATAGAAACGATTCAAAAGTAGAAACTTTTGTTAAATAATGGAGTAAAAATAAGATTGAACGTCTTGCAACCCTTTTTTTACATTGTTTTTTTTCCCCCTTTTACATTACATTTTTTTTACATACATACATATTATCCCTTTTCATCAGAAATTTTAAAATAAATTAGTTTAATATTGTGACTCAAAAAGTACCCGTGTCAGGAATGGGAATTGGGAAATTCACTGTGGTATTGTCCACTCTTCGCTTTCTTTGAAACAAATTCTCCGGAAGTAACATTGTTTTGACCGTTCCATGATTTCCGTAATACAATGATGAATATAGGTCTCATCGATTATTACAAATCGATACAAATTAATGACAACTTCTTGATGCCACTTTATTTAATTTTGATTTGGTATCAAACAGCTGCCAAATCGAAACTTACCAATGAAATAGTGTCAAATTCGTTTTGGTGTCGTTTGACAGACGATCGCATACAACTTGCCTTAGCAACGACATCTGTCATCAAATACTGGTACTTTTTAACCACTCTCGTAAAAGAAACTTGTATGTGTATAAGGATAAAAAAAAAGCTATAATGAAACATTATACACTTTAATGGTCTGTCTCAACAAAAACATGTTTCACACAATGAAATAATTTGCTTTCAACCAATAAACAAAAAGTTAGAATTTTCTCTTCACGATCTGTTTTCTTGATTATTATACATTTCCATATTTAAATCATTAGCCTTGGTTAGTTATTTAAACTTTAACAATTTTATTTAACTTTTCTCACGAGTCGTATACACCATAAATTTGTCAAAATAATCAACAAAACCCGGATCTTAGTTTCTTCGTGTATTATTCCGGTTAAAACCAGATTAGGAACAAATAAGATCCAAAAGTTGGCCTTCGCGAGAATCATGACAGTATGGAATTTTTTAAAAAATGTTTCATCAGCCTACTTTCTAAATTATCGAAAGTTAACCGATAATTCAAAGAATTTTCATATAATAGTTCTGTACACAGCTATGCATCCGTTCAGCTTTAATAATAATTTTTTTTTTTTTTTAGTTCCTAGATTTGTGAATCAAATGAAGTTCCTTTGGTCTTCATTTAATTGATAATCTAGTTCTTGCGTTCCACTCCTTAGAATACTTTGCGGATAATATGATGTGTATGTCTTAATTAAATAAAATGATTATTACTATTGATATTTTGCGGTTTATAACATTGATATTATTATTGTTTAGGACCAACCCTGGAAGGGGAAGTAAGGCTTTTAATATATCCATACAAAAAAAGGAAAGGAGTGTGTTTAAATTTTAGACAATTCCAAAAATTATTTTTCGCGGTTATTAAATGTCTTCTATACTAAAAAGTTATTTTATTTTATTTATGAATATATATATATATATATATATATATTATTTCATTTGATAAATTATTTATTTATTAATTGATTATTTACTATTCGATTTTATTACAAATATTTTAATACATTTGGATTATTTCAACTATTTATATAATTTATGTGATTGTTTCCATTGCTAAGTTATTTGTCCATTTAATAATTATTCGGTTATTTCAACTGTTTAATGATTAGATTATTTATTAATTAGTTGGTTATAACAGTTATTTAATGGTTGGGTTATTGCAACTATTTCATGATTATATTATTAATGAAGGATTTGGTTATGTCAGTTTTTTTAATTATTTGGTTGTTTATGTATTGGTTTCCTCAAACAAATAATATAATAACAGTTTTTCTTAATTTAATATGACTAATTCTAATCCTGTTAAATGAGTTAATCAATATTAAATTAAAATTGTTTGAATTGAAAGAATCATTAAAATATTTGTTTTCAACAAAAAATTCTATACATTAAAGGACTTTATACTTCTGTTGACACAAAGGAGGTCGAGTCCTGAGGCCATTAAAGATCCGCCAAGTAGTGGGCCTAGTTGAGGTTCCAAGTCCTCCCATTGGTGTGGTATGGGAGTTGGAGAGGGAGGTGCCAACTCAAGGGCCGTTCTCGTCACTTGACTGAGGCTCAGAATTGCAAGGTCCGTCGCCAATAGCTCTCGAATTGCTTCTCAGAGAGACATTAAAAAACAATCAAATCAAAACCAACATATAATGCGGGTTTATAGCGAATTTTGAAAGGGTCGTTCAATAAGTCCGTAAAAATTCCAAGAGAATGGTGCTCGCAGCATCGAAAATTATTCGTTTTTGGTAAGTCTCATGACTCACTAGAAAGCTGTTCGAATCTCAGTTTCCCGTATTCGTGATCATGACGCCTTTCGCTCCTCAAAAATTCTTCGTCATAACTTTTCCGGCCGATGAGATCCTCCTTGCCGTTGATGGTGACAACTGGACGCAAAAGGGCTTTGACAAATCGACACGGCAGCAATCAAATTTTGATTTGGCAGCAAATGACTACCAATTGAAAACTATCTTATGAATCAATGTTAAATTTTTTCTCCTCCATTTAACAGTTGGCAGCACCTAATGGTAACAACAATTTACCTTAATGATGCCCTCTGTCTTCAAATACAAATGCTTTTTGAACTATCCTGGTCAATTTTAATTAAATTTGCAGTTCTTAAGTATCTCTTCTCCAAAACAGCAGATAATAGGAGGAAAATAGGGCAGTAGTTGATGGTAGCATGCTATTAGGGCCACAAATGATTAATTTTTTATTCATTTTTATACAGACTATTATTCTGAAGGAACTGTTATAGCAAGTATTTGGTGTTAATATGTCCCAGTATTTAGCTGTGGGATCCCTTAATAGCTATTTGAAAAATATTGCTAATAATCACAAAAAAAAACTCAATGCCATGACTTTTCATTTATGTGATAATGTTATGCAATTAATACTGATCTGGCACTTCCCTCTTCAAACTTCCACACCAGGACGACAGTAGGAATCGGGATCTCAACAGATTTCTCGAGCATCAGTATCGCTACGTAGCGAGTGGTATTAGAACTCGATCCCAAGACTCATAATACATTTTGGAATGAAATATTTGATCTAAAAATGTTCAAATATTTGATCTTAATTTTTTTCCCTTTGGCTGCAGAAGGACTTTGGTATCAAGATTTCGTCGCTAAGAAAAATTTCCAAAAAGAAATTTAAGAACTATTACCTTTTTTTTTTTGAAATTTTCTCCGATTCCAGATTTCTGCACGATGTTAGAACGGTCAAGGTTATAATTGAGTGAACACTGTTCAAGTTATAATTCCACTCAAGAATTGTCGGGCCTAAGTGGGATTGGACTTAAGGAGTTTACAATAGTTTCAATAATTCAATTTGCATTCAGAAGGTTTTTTTTAATCAAAACTTTATTTTTCTCTTTCTACTGGCCTCCAAAGTACAAGGTCGATCGTTTTTCAACGCCCAACATGTCGAGTTCACAAAACAGTTACGTCAGCGCTTGTCGCGCTATCTGACGGTATTAATTTCTAATATTTTATAACAAACTAGGTTAAATTCTATAGGCTTAAAAGTCCCCACGAGGTGTGGAGTGGAAGTTAGAAGAGTGACATACTGTCTAAGATGTCCCGTCCTTGTCAAATGACCGGTTTCAAAATTAACAAAATTTATTAAAAAATTAACAATAGATAGAACAAAGTTTAACCAGATCAAATGTAAATGATATTAAATTTGTGTTTTTCTTATTGATTTTTCAATCAAATTCTGGATGGTTTTTTTCCCCTTTCGATGAAGTTATTTAGAAAGATTGTGTTATTGTATTAAACTTAAAAAGAAACAAACCCAAAAAAGTCTACTATTTAAAAATCAACACGAGGGAAAATACCAGATAATTTCTTCTACGGGGTTCACATCGCTAATTGGAAAGTGAGAATTAGAACCTTACTATCAGTTAGATCAGCAGTTTCTAACCGGAGGTACGCGAAAAAAAAACTGTATAGGTCATCATCCAGCTTTAAAAAAAAATTTAAAAAAAAGGTTAAAAATAATTATAAAAAAACATTTTTGTTTTTTTCTGAATTTGTCTTTACTAATATAGTTTTTACCAAGTTGTAATACTGACCAACCTATCAATAAAATCTTCGATGAAAGAGGGGTTGCATCCGCTGGAAGGACAGGCTTGTCTTCCTCCCTCTCACGCCGCATACGAGTAAAAGGAATCGTCCGCTGGCACATATAATTCGCATAAAAAATTATTAGTGAAGCAAATTAAACGCAACTCCGGGTTTCAAATTGTATTTATCTTCTTTTGAGCCTAATTTTTCAAAATTTTCTTATTTAATGCAGTTCCAGTGAGTGAGTGGGAATGATAATGGAGCTTAATGGCGCAAGAGCCAAATTTGGCAATGGTGCACCAAACAAGGCATGACTGTGATCTGGGCGCTTGAAAAATGGGAGGAAGGGGGAAATTGATTGACAAGAGGGGACGAAAATTGAGATGGATTGCTAGGGTATTCAGGGGGCGCATCCCCCGTGTTTACCGCAGATGAAAAGTCCGATGGGGAAGAAAAAAGACCACTAAGCCGCTTCAGGTGAGTATATCCGTACTTATTTGAAGAAAGCAAGCACCTGAGGGCTCAATACAGTTCCAAATATTCCATTGGTCATTCATTATTCCTATCTTTTTATTGATTTGTTTTCTTACTTGAAAAAACTATACAATGAAAAACAGACCATTTAATTTTATCGAGTACATCTTCCCGACATTTTCCTCTTGTTGTGTGTATATAATCCACTAAAAGAGGCTTCATTGCACGTATTGCTTATGGTTGGATACCCAAGTCACACAATACAATTAAATAAAGGGAAAAATTACTCATTTGAATTGGTATAAAGGTAGAATATATGGAGAGCATTAATTTGCAGACTTGTATTGAGATAATTACTTTACATTACTTGTTTTATATTCTATATTCAACTTTGCAACATGGCCAAATATGTCTGTATTCACATGGCCAATGTTCTGTATTATTATGTATTGGTTTTACATGAATACCAAAAAATATAATAAAATATTGCTATTGTCCCGGCCGCCCCTTTGGTGTGATCCTCACTCCGTTGGCGTGCTGATACAGGCTTTTGGTAGTTGTACGCGCCAAATTTAATTCAACATTCACCTATTTTAGACAAATTTTTGATATTTATGTCGGTGAAAGAAACTGGGTGGTATGTCTGGAGGATTCTTGGCGGTACACGGGAAGGAACTGTATCAGTTGAAAAAACGCAGGGTGAGAAAGGTCGGTAACCGCTGAATTAGATACCGGATAGCTGAACCAGAGTTGGAGTTGAGAAATTGCTGCAGGATATTCAGTAAAATATGAGTTTACAGTTTATTGTGTTTACTTCTTTGAGTCGTGGCTGCGGTAGCCTAGTGGTCATGGTGGAGGATTTATGGTTGGTGCGGTTTTCATCGAGTCATTGGTACGAGCCCTGATGCCACTAATATTCGCCAAGTAGCGGACCTGGTTCTCCTCCCGTTGACATGGTGCTGAAATTTTGAGAGGAAGTTGATGACTCAGGTGTCATCCACTTCACCGAGGCTCAAAATTATGCAGTCTGTCACCAATAGCCCCCGTGTTGTTTCTCAGTGTGACGTTAATAAAAAATCACGGACTTCTTTGTGTCACTCTGAATAAGTTCTTTTTTCACTCTTCTCATTTAGTTTCTGATATGTATAGTACTCAAATATCCTCTAATTGGTAGATAAGAAAATAATTATCGAAGTAAATTCTGTTGAATGAACTGAATGCTCGACGTGAAACATGTAAAGAATTTGAAAGTAACAATTGGTCATTTAAAACCTACACTAACCTTGATACCTTAAAAACTGAAAACAAACAATGCTAGATTGCCCTAAGCCAGCTGTGACTTAAAAGAATTGATCAATTCTTTATCTGAATAAATAAATAAACGATGAAAAAAATTCACGATAAAGCTGATAACATATTTGCATTGTGTGCATAACTCTCTTCACTAAATGCAGGTGACACATCACTCGTGATAAATTTTCACCGATTCTTTCTCCGCTAAATAAGCAGCAATTGTCTGACTGTATGGCGAATCATAAACTTGAATTCGGTTTATATTACTTCAGGGGATACTTAGGTAAAATTAACTCTTTTCTGTGTAAAATGCGGTATTTTTGTACCACAAAGCTCGGAAATACAACAAAAAGTTTCTGTTATAAAATTTTTTATATTGAATTTTTTAAAAATAAGTTTCTGAGATGGATGTGGCTGCAGTAGCCTAGTGGTGGTCATGTTCGCGAACTCACGAACGGTTTTGTTTTTGTCAAGTTGTGGGTTTGCTCTCAGGTACCGCTAAAGGGGCTGTTGCATGTTAAATATGTCGTGATCTCAAACCCTCCCTTGGTATGGTGTGGAAGTGTGTAGAGGGAGGTGCCAAATCACGTATAGTCCCCGTCTCTTGACCGAGGCTCAAAATTACGTAGTCCGTCGTCAATAATCCTCGTGCTGCTTTTCAGTCGACGTCAAAAAACAATCACACAATCACTGAGAAAAAAATTAAATAAATGTATCTGTTTAACAGAAAATTATAAATGAAATGTAAGCAGAAGATTGATTGAATGTTTATAAAAGTCGCACAGAAAAGCAACACGAGGGCTATTGGCGACGGGACTCGAAACTTTCAGCCTCCGTCAAATGAGTAGGACGACACCTGAGCTGCAACCTCCCTATCCAAACTTCAACACTTCTCCAATGGGAGGATTTGGGATCTTAATAGATTTAACGTGCATCAGCCTCGCTACCCGGCTGATCTTCAGTGATACCTGGACTCTAATCCACGTCTCAAACAGGAATAATGCAAGTCTCAAGTTTGCGATCGAAAACTGTTTTCGAATCGCATCACTAGGCTACAAATAGAAGACTAAAGAAAGGCACAAAAATAAATTAAAAAAAACTATGTCTCTTATTCATAAATTAAAACATTTATAAAATATGTTGTGCTTTTTAAATCACATATCACACTTATAATGCAAATATTTGACTTTTCTACAGCAAGAAAAATTTCATACAGACCACTCAATGTAATAATTCTTCGATTAACACTTTATAGGGCAATTTCTCCCCTTCAAATGGTACATTAAAATGGTTTTGGAATTGAGATTGATTTAAGAAGAATAAAAAATTATAAGGATAAAATTCATTTGATTTTGATGGCTATTTTTTGGTGAGGAATATGTTTACCTACACTCATTGGACGCTATTATAGGGTTTATAATCATACAGTTAGAAAGAAATTTGATTAATTAAATTTTATCTTCATAAAGATTTATAAAATAATTCCTCCTTCACGCTAATCTTGTTTCTTTGGGAATAATCGTGATTTTTAATTCACTATCCCCCGGAAATTTATATCAATTTGAATTGCAAAAGATTGTTATCTCTTCCCAACCAAAATGAAACGTGATTAGGTAAATTAGATGAAGTTAGAAATGAAATGAAGGGATTTAGAAGTAATGATATATAAATGAAATAGAATTAATGTATCATGAAGGGAGATAGAGGATAACGATTTGCTGACAGAACCATCATTATTTTGATTGAAACTCTTCCATAAGTTTGGGGGATTAAAACGGATTTTCTTTTATAATAGAAGTATTAGGATAAGAATCAGCTGTTTATGCATTGATTGGATCATACGAATGGAATGAAGTGGTGAGCTAGTAATTTAATAGTTTATCTTAAGTTAGAACTGATAAATTATCTGGGGTTCGAGAGAGAGTGATTTTAATTTTTTGTCATTGGCTAATATAATAAAGAATTTTTGTTTCTTCATCTCTATCTTTAAAGGAAGTTAGTCTTTATTATTTAATATATATTACTATGATATGGCGCATGAGTCGAGTAATAAAGGGAAATCGTTATATCCTTTTTGATTTAAAAGTTAATGAAGTTGGAAGTAAGTACATTTCCCACGACCTCAGAAAGAGGTAAAACAGAATTTATTTATCTCTTAAAATGCCTTACTAATCGAAAATATAAATTGTGCAGAGAAGCTGTAAGATTCTTCCAGCAATTTTTCAATATTCCTTCACATATCTTACATGCATTTAATTTTAACTATAGTTTTACTTTTTTATTTTATTCATATTCCAGCTTTACACACATTTGTATCAGAATTATTAGACAGAAATTAAAATCATGCTGAAAAGGATATGTAAAATACTATCTAAAATCAGAAGAAAAAGAAAACTGAGTTGAAACCCAGCTTTTTTTTTAGTTTTTCGGATGCATTTTATTGTATCCCATTAAATACAATCGCTTGGATTTGAGAAAATTAGAAATTTCACCAACATTATGTTCACAAATTCACAATGGCGAGTTTACGGAAACTTGTACTTAAATTACTTTGTACATATAGATTCTATTTTAACCTTTTATTTGGCCATTTTGTTTAGAAATCATATAATAAAGCATTTTCGGGGAGAAGTATCATTTGGAAAAAGAAATTAGTGTAGCTTATTAGATCAAGTTTATTAGATTTTTAAAACCTTTTTTTTTTGGAAGGGATGTGTGTGAGAAGTATGTTTACTATCACCCATTGGTAGCTATTCAAATATAAGACGCTTTTTTATTTCTTTATATGTTGCATTATATTTTATTTATAAGATATAGCTTGGAATTCTATGAAGTCTGCGCAAAAGAAATTATAAATTACACACACACACACACACACACACACACATATATATATATATATATATATATATATATATATATATATATATGTGTGTGTGTGTGTGTGTGTGTGTGTGTGTGTGTGTTT
>BMAW01004609.1:289890-376950 GCA_019974015.1 Nephila pilipes | reverse complement strand
ATTCCAGAAAGCAGAGGGAAGAATAAGTCACTGCAACTTCAGTAAACATATTTTGTTCTCTTTATACGTATCTTGTTCTTTTAACTTTTATTGCTCAAAAATTGGTCAAGTTGGAGGTAAGTATGCTTTAACTGCTAAGCAAAATCAAATTCCCATACATTCACAATATTTTCTTTAATTGTAGGTTTATTTTAATTAATTAAAAGTGGTGATTCGCGCAAGCGAAATTTGAATATCGCCCCCACTTATGAAAATAATGCATAACATTTATACAAAAACAGCTTACCTACTGAAAAAATTATGAACATTGATATGATTAAACTACCGCATTGCGTTTACTACAACAAGCTCTCACATGGACAAACGCACAATAGAATTTTGACAATAAGTATTTATAAAGAAGATATTCAAACACTGATCAAGCGAAACCATCTATTCATGTTCATTATGTTTGCTTGATTGACCCTTAAAAGAAGCGCTGGCCACATAAACCGTGAGAAATAATTCGAAGTGTGTGAGTGATTCATCAAATCTCCGTGTTATTCGACCAATTAATGTGGCACAAAATCCATTGATATCAAGCAAGAAAAGATCACGTTTATAAATACAGGAATAAGAGTCTTTTGTATGTTCGTCACTGTGGATGTATCGTATTTCTCCCTACGATCAAATTAAAAAAAAAAAAAAAGATTCAGGATATCCTGAAACAAATGAATAAGGAAAGTAAATCTCATTCAACGGTAAATTCGGTTACTTTTTTATAGTTACTTTAATGTACGAGGCCAGTCCAAAAAATACACGTGTTCGGGATGGGAAATGGCGCATTCTCTCTCTCACAGCAGTAATTGCGGAATTCTACTTTTCGGGGTACTTAACCTTTTCGGACTTTTATAACAGACAGAAACTATTGTGAGACTGAACCATGAAATTTACACTTGGTCAGAAGTAGTTTTAAAAGCATCTAAGTAGTTAAGAATATTTTACTAGTGAGTACCTATGGGGTAGTGGCAGACGGAGCCTGGGAATAGCGGTCGCGGACTTACTTCGGCGTGGATTCGGCGAATCTTGAGTTCGTGCCTTGATGCCACTAAAGAATCGCCGTGTAGAAGGACAGATGCACGTTGAATCAGTTCGAGGTCGTAAGTCCTCCTGTGGGAGTGGTGGGAAAAATTGAAGAGGAAGTGCCAGCATAGGCGACGTTCACGTCATTTGAAAGGCTCAAAATTACGAGATCCGTCACAAAAAGTTCTCGTGTTGCTTCTCAGTGTGATGTAAATGAACAATTATATGACCCATGGGGTAACTCGCTGCAGTATTATTCATTGATAGTTTTTCTATTTCCAAAAAAAGCTTTTAATATGACACCTTTCGCATCCCAAATAATCGTCGCCTTAACTCTTCCTAATGTGGTCGTCTTCGCTTACTTTGGAGGAGATTCAGCGAAAGTAAATCTTTTTTTTTTATTGTTATTTGGTTTCTGGTATATAATAATAATTTAGGTCTCCTTGACGATGATAATTCGATGCAAAATGAGGACAACTATTCCATGAGGCAACAATCAAAACTAATGTATCAGTGTCGGATTTGTTTGGCGCCATTTGACAAATAGCAGGATGCATGATATCGCAAAATTACCTTGAAAACTCCATCGGTCGTCAAAAAAGTACTTTTAAAACCATCTTCGTTCATTATTAGAATTTTTTTTACCTATTGGTTGATACATTATTTCGATTTCTACGTATAAACTGGTACTTAACACTCGCATACACTGGAAACCCAATATTTTTACTAGATAAAACTCAACATGCAACATCAGCCAGCATGGTGGTCTTTCATTGTATCAGGACTCGAACACACGACTCAACGGAAACAACGCCATCCATGAGCTTGTGGCCATGATTACTCTGTTACCTCAGCCGCATTGGCTACGAGGGATAGCAACAAAACCGGATAGGAAAGTTGTTAAATAAGTGTTGGTGCAATAATTTGCTCTCCCAGGCATTACATGGGTTTATAGTAAATTTTAATTAAAATTGAAGCTTTTAGGTACCTTGTCCCTCAAACGGCAGGTAATAGGAAGAAAATAGGGCAATAGTTTAATGGAAGCACGTTGTTCGCTGCAGCAAATGCTTTAATTTTTCTAAACTTTAAATAGAGCACAAATTCTGGAATAATTGTTATTGCAAATTATTATTGTTATTTGTTGTGTCATAGCATTAAGAATTAATTGATTATATTAATTTCGCACTAGAAGCAACACGAGGACTATTGGCGACAGACCTCGTAATTTTTAACCTCGAAACGTGAACTGGCACTTCGACAGATTTAACGTGCATTTGCCTCGACTACACAGCGTTTAGGTATGAGAGATCCCTTAATAGTTCATTGAAAAATATAAATTGCAGATATATGAAATGAATAATCACACAAAATAACTCGATGCTGTGACTTATCATGTTTGTGATATTGTTATATAATTAACAATTATTATTTTGTTTCAGAATTTATGAGAACAAATATCTCAAATACAAATCAAACTAAATCCATAAAATCTAAATTGATTCTTTAAAAGATAATTAATTGTCAATAAAAGTCCGGAGTCCATAAATTGTTTACAGCCTCTAAAAATTGCATTTCACATCACTTAGCCATTCACTTCTTGATTTCTTTGTAGTGTGAATTCGAAATTTACGTGACATATGAAGGGGTATCGAAAGTTTTAATAATTATTCTCAGAAATAACCAGACATATTTGGATAAAATTTATTTTGTATAGTAATTCATGTTATAAATTACACTATTAATGTTGATTTGTTTGATATCAGGAAGTAGTAGATTGAGGCATGTAGAAGATAAGAGTTCAGTCTGCTGAATTCTATAATGAAAGTTTCCGAAAGGTCAAGAAATGCTGGTAGAAATATATGATTCTGGATGGTGACTATGTAGAGAAGTATTTTAAGAATAATAAATGAAAATTAGGTTTGTTTTTTTTCTCCATTCATCGATTTCTTTTTGTTTTAGTAATAATTGAAACTTTACTATACTGCAGGTTACTTCAATTCACGGTTTCCTGAAGCCAAACAAATCAACATTAATTCCTGTAATGCACAGCATAACGTACATAAGGATCAATTAATATGCAAAATAGTTTTTATCCAGATATATTGTGGGTATGTCTTAGTAATAATTAAAACTTTTATGATACCCTTCGTTCAATTAAAAATTATGAATTTGTATCAATACAAAATACCATTTGTATTCGAACAAATATCATGTGAAGATGAAAATCCAAATGGATTCTTTAATAGATAATTGCGTGTCAGTAACAATCTGGATTCCATAAATTTCTACCCTTAACTATGCTTTTCATTACATAGCCACTCATTGCTTGGTCATCTCTCTTGTGCGAGCTCGAAATTTACGCGGCATAAACTCAAAATCGTCTGCAAAAATAGAACATTGATTATGCGTTGCTATTGCCATATCCTTAGCAGTAAATAGCGTAATTTTCACAATCAGCCAGCGACCTTGCTGTGAACGATTTTTCACCTGGCAATTCGAATTCTTTTATTTTTCATCCACGTTTCGGTCGTTTGTTCTGAAAACGATGGTTATTTTCCCACGCAGACGATATTACCCAATTTTTCGTCTTTCTGCGCTACAATTCCAGCCACGGCGTTTCTCTCGGCGAAGTTTTATCAGCTGACAGCGTCGTGTTGCGAGTGACCTTGATCCACAACTCAATTCAATCGCCATCATCCGACGAAAAACGGGAGATATCCAGTGCAGTGAGGGGATGAACTTGAGGTCTAAAAATTGATTGCTGATACTCATGTGATAAAAAAAGACAGTTTTCCCAACTATCTAAGAAGAAGCTGACTAATGCAGTTTAAAGACTGATCTCGTGGTGTATTTTCGTTCGTTTGCCCACGTGTGACACAGGAGGTAATTGATAAAATACAGATAACATGTGGGGAGAGTTTTTTTTAAAATTTACTTTGAAAAGAAAACAACGAAAATTGTTTATTGTTACTTTGAAAGTGATATTTCAACATGTAGATTAAATTTATAGGGAAGGGAAAAGAAGCTAAGTCTGAATTCGATATTTATTGCAAATTTGGAATAATTGTACAAGCTTTGAAGGGGAGGGGGCATTTAATCAGATACCGAAAATTGTTCCGAGCAAATTTACATTAAACATGTATAATTGAAACATTTGAGAAAACTGAGTGAACTTGAAATGTTAATGAAATATCGTTGGAAAAATTGTTTACAAATAAATAAAAAATATCAATGAAATCTCGTTTCACATTTTCATTAATAAAGATAGCTCTTAATATTCAAAAATACCTGAAAATTAGTTTAATATAGATCAATTAATTTGGTTAAATTTATTTGATGTCCTATTCTTCTTAACTTTCATATTTGACAAGAAACACTGGAATATCATTTACTATTTTTTCTACACTAAGTAAAAAAATATAAGTGCAAATATTAATTATACTTCCCAGATTTATTAAGGAATTAAGTTCTCAATCAATAATTCAGAAACACGTTTTGTTCTCCATGAATGATTAATAAATGTTTTTTTTTTTTAATTTATACAGCTGTTTGAAAATTTTAATTTGAATCTAGCTGAAATGATGACAAAACACATTCAGTACTTTTCATTCAAATAAACTTTAATCCATAAATTCTGCATGTAACATATATTACAGAAAATTTTTCATTAAAAAAAAAATCGAATCTATTACCTTCACTCATTATAATTTTAATTCGTACAAGTACATTAAATAGTATTGTCTACAATACCCTATAGCCGAGTAATCATCACTACCGGTTCGTGGCCGGCGTTCTTCCCACCGAGTCGTCGATTCGAATCCTGATTCCACGGAAGACCCTCCGTGTAGCGGGACTGATGCGCATTAAATCTATCAAGACTCAAGTTCTCCCATTGACGTGGTGTGGAAGTTTGGAGATGAAGGTTCCAACTTTGGAAGTGAAGGTGTCTCTTGACCGAGACTCAAAATTACGAGGTCCGTCACAAAGAGCCTTCGTGTTGCTTCAAGTGTGATGTTATTAAGCAATCATTTATTGCAATAAAAAACTTAGAATTACTCGAAATAATTTTTCAAGGGTAAAAAATATTTGCAAATTTTTATTTTTTGGCAAACCCCCGTTAATTATTAGCATTTTACATCTATTTTATCGTTTATTTTTTTACAGCCAACTTTCTTTCTCCCTCTGGTTTTTGTAACTCACAATTAAGCATTATAAACTCATCAATTTTCTAACCGTCAATTGGGGTTCTTATTTTCAAAAGAGGCTTAAGCATTTTTCCACAATCCTTTGTTTCCTATAAAAAGAAGAGTTACCATACCAACATATGATTCTAGGAAATATGGCTGTCTGATATAACGTAATTTTGGTTATTTGTAAATTTCAGTTTTCTAATATTGAAATAGACTTATAAAATCTACATAATCGAAACTTTATTGTAAATGTAAGCTATTTTTGAACATTTAATGGCTTCACTTTTTCATGATCCTACAGAGTTTTAATCTGATAAAAGTACATGTCTTAGCTGCTATGATGAATATCAAACAAGTTTTGATGGATGAATGAATAAATGTCTTTCTGAGTGCTGCTTTTAAATTATTTTTCTGGTGTTAAATGTTTTTCCGTAACGTCAAAAAAAAAAAAGGCTATTTAAATTTTTTTTTAAAAAAAAAATATACGTTTGAGTAAATTGTGTGAAACATTTTTTAATTGTTCATTTATTTATTAATTTTTGAATTAATATATATGGCGAATTTGAAGAAAAACGGTACTAAAATAAAAAAAATTGATTACAAATTTATTAAAACTTAAATTAAATATTAAATTTATCTTAGTAAAAACTTGCTTTTATTGAAAACTTATTACTATACATTTTCTCGAATATATAGTAACCACCGAATGAATAAATTTTGTGATTATATTTTTCATTCCTGTTAAACATTTTAAAAGTACTTAAAAAAAAGTACCTTTTTAATCTTAAAAAATATACAAAAATAATCTAAATAATATCTAACTAAAAATAATCAACTAATCCTGTAACTACAACAATATTCCTTTATAAAATTAAAATTCAGTTTTAAAAATAGGAATCGAAGGAATTAATTAATACGTAAAAGCTAAAACGTGTTATTTAAAACAACGATCGCGTGGAGATAACACCTGATATCAGTTTTTTCTCTTTTCCTTTTGGTTCTGACTCGGTAAAGAATTATGACATTTATTTACATAAGAAAATAAAAAAATAATAAAAATAAACTGTTTATATATATATATATATATATATATATATATATATTTAACAAGTTTTCCATAGAGTGAATAACAAGCATATAAAAGAAGTTAGGAAATTACAATAAGTTAAATTTAATAAAATAATTTTAAGAAACTGAAATTGGTTTTGTGGGCAAATTTCATTTTAACATGTGCTAAAGTTTTTTTTTTTATTATTATTTTATGCTTTCTTAAAAGAAGAATAATTCAAAATAAATATTAATTAGCGTAAAGTAAGCTCTAGGCTCCTCGGAAACGATTTTTCTTAAGAAAAGAGAAAATACTTTCTTCGAATTCTTCATGTCATTTTATTTTCAAAAACAAAACATTCTTAAATGCAATAAGGTTGCTAATGTTAATGACAAAAAGAATAAAAACAAACGATTCTGCCATGAAATTCAGTTATTAAATTAAATATTAAAAGAAAGAGCAAACGATAAATTATTGAAGCATACAATAATATTCTGTTCGAATATAAAAATAAAAGTAGAAGATGAAATATTACATGTAATACACCTTAGTAATTTAAGTGTATCTAAAAAGCAAACTAAATGTATTAATAATATCTTAATGTATCAAAATGTCAGTCTTTCGAACTTAACACTATGAATCCTTTATTTTTTGCCCATGGATTTTTCTAGACGCCATTATCTCAAAACAATAACATGTTAGCACATGTTGAAAAGGAAATCAAAAGGTAGTCGAAACAAAATATAGATTTTGGAAAAAATATTAGGATTATCATCATATAATTTTAGTAAATAGAACTCAAACCGGGAATATGATGATCGCTCTAAAAGAACTCATGCTATAACTATACGAGGGCCATTTGTGACTGACCCCAAAATTTTGAGCCACGATCAAGTGATGAGGGAAACATCCGAGTCAGCACTCACTCTTCATACTTCCACAACACAGCAACGTGAGGACTTCTAGCCTTGGCAGATTTTATAGGAAACTGAATGGGGTAACTCACTGTAATATTCTCCACTAATCGTTTTCCCTTTTTCTAAGTCAATGAGTTTTGCGTCTTTCGCATCCTAAGATCTTGGTCGTAATTTTTGTCCTACGAGATCGTCTTCGCCTTCTTTGCAGCAGATTCACTGGAAGCAACCATTGTTTTTATAGTTGCTCCGTTTCCAGTTCACATACTAATGAAACAGGTTAAAAGCTAATCTATGAATCGGGGGTAAATTTGTTTTGACTCCTATTAATAGATGACAGCAAACATTGGTAACGCCAAATTGCCTCAATAACACCATCTATAGTCAAAAACAGGCATGTTTTGAATCACTTCCTTTAGTCTCAATAATGAGATTGTTATTATCTAATGTTAATAAGAAAAGAAAACAAGCCGACAATCTATTTTCAGTAAGAAAAATGTCCAACAATTTTAATATAAATTTATATATATTATAATCGTACAGCGTCATTAAAAGATTCGTTAAACATACATTTTTCTCTCTAATTCAGAATGCCGATTTTTTACTCTATATTTTAAATTAAAGAAAACAAAATATGAATAGAAGAAAAGGTATTAGTATCCTAAAAAGGAATGGGGGAAATATTCCAGAAGAAATGGAATTGATTTAATTACAAAATGGTGGATCGGGCAGGATAACAAGCAGTTAATGGAACTAATAAATGTATTCTTTCGAAAACCTTCATGCCGAGGGGTTGACGCTAGTTAAACTGTCAAGGGTTTAAAGTCCCTACGTGGACATGGCGTTAATGTGGAAAGTGTGATGACACTTTAAGTATCGACCGCGTCATATGGACATGATTCAAAATCCCGCAATCCATTACCAGTGATTTTCATATTTCATCGTTTACAATGTTACATCAAACCAAGCCAAAACTGGAAGAATTTTTTTTCCCTATTTGAATTAATGTTTTCTTTTTGGGTCCTGTTCTTTAACAATTAGATAATGGTTATTCTGGCAATAAGATATATAACAGATTATTATTATTTATATTTTGCTACAACTCTAGCTCTCTTTTAATTTCTTTTTAAAAAAAAAGACTTAATTTATACAATCTCCTAAGCGCTTATTAAATATTTGCTGTTCACTTTATCGAAACTTGTTCAACATATTCTCGAAACTCTAAAAAAAACAAATTTTCATATGTGTATGTAGACAAGTACAATCATTCTTAACTAAGTCAGAAGCAAAAGGAAACAGGAAAAACTAATTTCATGCACTATCTCCACCATCATTGTTTTAAATAATACGTTTCTGTTTTTACGTAAAGAACAAAATTAATTCCCTGAGCCCTCTTGATCCCTATTTTAAAATCGAATTTTTCCATGCTTAATAAGGCATTGTGTTTTCCTTGTCAAACACACCACAGAGTATTATTTTTCCTACCCTTGTTTGCTTTCAGAATTTTTCGTACTTCCCTATTAAGCGCTCCGTGGAGCACATAATTGAGTGAACGTTTGACCTTGAACGATGAGATAGCAAACGCTCAGATCCCTTGAGGCCCCAAATCAGGGCTCGAGATATTTACAATTTTTGTCGCTACAGGACGACCTCCGGCTTAAATGAGATAGCAAGCTTCTTTTACTTTATCTGTTTACCTTTTCACATGCAACGATTTTTTTTTAAATTTATAGGTTTACAGATTTTATCAAATTTAAAAGAGCTTTTCAAGTTTTATAACTAATTTTAAGAATATTAATTAAGTAGGATGGCTATCAACAGCCTCAAGATTATTTTAAAAAGAAAAAGTGTTTACGATAAATAAAGCAAAAAACGAGGATATATGGTTTGTTTTAACACCGTTTTTTAAATGGAAAAAATGAAAGCAACATTGAAACTAATAGGCATTAAAAAATTTGCTTCAAAGGACAGGTATTTAAGTAAAACTTTATTGCGAACATTGTCAGCACAGTTTTCTTGAATTAAGGCTCCCGCTTACCAGCCATTTTGATTTCGTGAACGCAATGTTAATCCTATAGAATTCTTTCTTTTCTCCTCAAATTTATACTATTTTTATCTCTTTGAAGACAATAAAGTGCATCTGAAAGAGCAAAACATAATGAAGATCCCTCTGTGTGTGGAATTACATTTTCCCAAAATTTTTAAAAATATTTTTACGTCTATTTTAATCATTCGTTTATCTGTTTTCTAATCTTCAAAATTAGTTTGAACTATTTTTCCAAAATCGAAAGAAATATTTAATTTTACGCCACCTTCAATATTTTTTTGCTCCGTCAGATTCATTTTATTGCATTCAAATAAGTAACATGTAATAATTTCTCTTAAACTCAATTAATTTCTTAATTCATTTTATATTTTTAATTGCTATAGTACTGAGTTCATCGTTGTTTTGTGATCCCATTCCTTGCTATGTCTTAATTCATATTTCCAAAAATGCTTAGATTAGCATTTTCCACACTCTGAACTAACAGGGATATTCCCTACCAGACACTCAGACCTCATATACAGTTCCCAAAGATCCCTACATCTATTATCATGTGATCTGTACGAGTATAATAATCCTTAATTTGACTTCTGTAGAGAAACAAACAGGGAAAAAACTGTCACTCTCGTATCAGTGCCAGTGAACGCGTGTTGCGTTCGCCGCTCATCCCGATTTACCTCCCTCCCTCTTAAGTGGAGATATAAACTAAATTCATTACTCCTCGATTAAGGTGTTTCCTTATTGTGCCACGAATTGAACACAATTTTTTTAAAATTAATTACATCCAAAATACCGAATTAGCAGTATTATATATATTAAATTAAATTTTAGTCGGAAAGTTGAAAAACTCCACTAACGCGAAATCATAATGGTTGATAAAATTAAGCTTTGATAATAAAGCTAATTTTAATTTGTCAGTCGTTTTAATTATTTCTACTGCGTAACTATAGTAAAAAAACTCACACATACATTTCGCAAAATCGAAAGCTATACATTTAAACTGAAGGCTTGAGTTTCGAGTTTTAATGCACTGTTTTCAACAAATTGATGCTATCAACCAATCTATAGAACACATCTTACAATAAAAGGCAATTATTAAGGTTTTCTATTTTTTTTTTTTCTTTTTTATTTTTATACCAATAATTATAGGGATTGTGCCTAGTACCGAGATGGCGAATTTTTCTCTATAAATGACGTTGCATTAAAAATAAATGGATCCGCATTATTAAAATGTATTTAGTATAATATAATAAATTTCGAAATGAGTGGCAATAATGCTTAATTAATCGTAATCACAGAAAAAAAAAATGTTACAATTCATTGTAAATAAGATTTCAAATATAAAAAGGTTTATCGTTTCCCTAGAATTTTATATCAGGAAATATCTTTAAGATTTTATACGCATTAACATATTATGTGTACGTTTTGAGATATCATTATTTAACGAATATTTTATGGATAAGACTTAGAGCCATATAAAAAGAAGTTTGGTTTGGTTTGATTTGATTTTATTAACATCGCGCCAGAAGCAACACGAAGGCTATTGGCGATGGACCTAGTAATTTTGAATTTCAATCAAGTGATGAGAACGCCGTCAAGCTATAGCACCCCCTTCTAACTTCCATACCACTCCAAAGAAAGGATTTTGGGCCCCGGCAGATTTAACGTGCATCAGTTCCGGCTACATGGCGGGTCTTTAGTGGCATCAAGGCTCGAACACACGACTCGACGAAAACTGCCGGCCGAGAGTCCGTGACCATGATCATTAGATTAACACGACCTGTATACAAACAAAGAGAAGATAGTATACTTCATATAATAGAACTTATGCAAAAAAATTATTCCTAATTCGAAATATTATTTCAAATTTTAAAATTTTTTCCATATCTTTTCTTAAAAGAAAGTTATCGTCACAGAGCTAGCAAATAATATATTTCTCCATTTGTTCTGCACCAATAAATGTAGAAATACTAATACCCCTCTATTTTCAGAGAAAATTATACTCTGTGTTCTAATTTTATCAGAATTATTTGTGTTTTAATATATGCATCAATACAAAAATTAATTTTATATTTTATTATTTTAATTTTATTAAATATTTTATTTTATTTTCTTAATGGTGATAACAGCTCTACAATCTCAGAAAATTGGTTATCGCTAAACAATCAGTGCAATAATTGCTAAAGAATTAGAAGATGCATTTTCACAGAGTAAATTACACATTAATTATCTTATATCAGGCGTTAAATTTTACTTGTATTTTAATATATACACCGTTCCATCACCTCATTAAAAATTTAATTGATTGAATCTCGCTATAAAGGTAATTTTCTTTAAACATGTTATTAAATATTGGCTATTAGATGAAATATATTGTGTATAAGTGAGATTCGGTTGTCAATTCGATTAGGTTCCTCTTAGAATTTTCTAGCTCATACATTTGAAGCGTGCCTTCATTGAAAAGGAAATATACCTCTGACATTATCTGGCTTGACAGTACCGTTCTTTGGGAAGAAATGAATCCAAATTTCTGTAATGTTAGGCACTGCAACAGATTTGAGGATATCATCTCTTCATCACTATAATCCATTCCTGATGATACACAGATCAATAGAGCTATTAATAGAGATACCGGTCCACATCATTACTCTGTCTTCCACAAATCAGGCCCTTGCGTGAGCAAATGCTGGATGATTTCGAGTTCTGTAATCTCTGCTGATTATTAGCCACAATTATTAGGCTGTATACAAAAGGTGGACTTGTTTGTTTCGTAATCGTACCTCCATTCATCTTTTCTACACGTGAGATGCTATCAAGTACATTTTCTACGTGTAACACAGTAGCCCGATGTAAACGAAACATAGATCGTAGGGTTAACCATCGCTAAGCCACCTGTATTGAAACAGTTGATAACAGATTGAGATGAAACTATGGTGTTTTTATCCCCCAGAAAGGATTATTGGGTGAAATGAGAGATATCGAATATTTCCGAGTATAACCAGATATTTTTTTTTTTTTTCATCCAAAAATCTATCCAAAATTCGAGTTCCATATTTAAACCGAAATGGAGAAGGAAAAAAATTCTGTAACGTTCAAACATGTCGTCATGAGGACGAAATTCTTGCCAAGCAGGTATAACGAGTGTGATGTTTCCAGTCATATCATAGTAAAGTAAAACTCCAGACATAAATTTTAGTACTGCGTTGTAGGAGCATTTCAGTTTTATGACCCTTTATCTCCAATCTGTACATATATGAGGCTGGATTTTTTTTTTTTTTTTTTCTATTACCCAGAGTGAGATTTCATGCTTCAGAGTTAGATGTAAATTTGCGGGAAAAGTACGGAAAGCACCGAAAGTGATAATGATATGTATTTAGGCATTCCAAAGAGGGGAAGAGAATTTGACAAATGATTCGGATTCTAAAACGGATTTAAAAGTATTCGTATGACGGAGGTTGCATTCAAAACACCTAAAATGTAAATTAGAAGATTTAAAAAATATTTATCTTCCATTGTTACTTTTTTATGTGCGTACTGTCTACAGTATTCTCTAATTATTTCTAGAGTATGTTTTGGTACTCTTCTGTTGGCCAAGAGAAAAATTTTGTCAGAATTTTCGTTTTGACGTCGACTCAACAAAGAGGTACAATAAAAATACTTCCTAAAATAAAATGATTCATTTTAATGAAAATAATAATCATTTAATTTAGGAATATTTACCACATAAACTTAAGATTTATAAACTAAAGAGATAAATATGTGCTATACTTGACGATTTATCACTAGTACGCTACTAACGGAAAAATACCAACGTATTTTTGTGAACTAGCGGATCCGTATATCAGCCCGACCCCAGTAATTTAGGTTGGAAAGAATTCCAAAAATTCTCGATTTTACGCGGAAATATGTAGTAACCTATCGTATCGAATATCCATCCTCTATTTTGTGTTGTTGCCTGCTTACTATCTTTCCTGATCATCGGCTATCGTTCCCAATCACCAAATATCAGTTTTACAGTTTGAAAACTAGACTTTAAGACTCTAAACCCTGTGTTTAAACAGCTTCTAAAGAACTGATAGAAAAGCATGGGTAATTTTGGATATCATATTCATTGTTATGAAGAAGGGATACTTGCTACATTTCGTTTTTAATTCCTGCTCTATAATCCTTATCTTTTTGTCACAGTTAAAACATAAATTCCTCAAGTTTTGTAAAAGTGATTTTTCCCCTTATACATACGGTCAGTTTTATAGCTCATATTATTCTCTAATTTTTTGAGCATTATTCGACTGCTGGATTGGCGCAAGTTATTTAAAATGACTGTATACTTAGAGAGTACTATTTACAGAAATTTATTAGTAGTTAATTTAAATATTAAATCTATTACAATCAGGTAAAGTGTATTCGCACTTACATTCAAATATTAAATCTATTACAATCAGGTAAAGTATATTCGCACTTACATTCACTATGCAAATATGACATTTTTATGGTGCTAGTCCTCCCAGAAAAAAATAGTACAACGCCTTTGGACATGAAGTTCTAGTCGAACTCTTAGTAGATCTCTGATTTTCCCTCTCATCAGAAATTTTGAGTGAAAGGAAATTGGCCCCACCTCTTTCAAAAACTACAAGACACAATCCATTCTCTTCGTCGGATATCTTAATTAATTATCTCAGATATTGATCCCTGAGCCCCTTAACCGGGACAGTAAACATCACTTGCTTAACTGTAGTATCTTGTGCAGGGATACTTTGGGTTCCCAGGAGATCCAACTCTAAAAAGTCAAGACTGGACCTTAGTCATGGGAAATATAAATACTACTTGTTCTTCCCCACGATTTCGGCTGTTTTTGATGAAGATCTTGACCAGATACAAGGAAAATCACTAACGAACTTAGTAAATGTGGTCACCGCATACTCCCCCTCCAGTATTATTGTGATGGCATGAAATAATCAGAGAAGTGAAATGAGTTTGACGAAGGTTTGCATTTACTTCTGTATCAGAAAAAAAAAATTTTTTTTTGCTCTAGGAGTGACGTGCACTAGGAAAAAAATGTTTTCCAAAAATATGTTGGTTTATTTCTGAAGACTTTGTTTCGCTTATGAATGGCGTTTTCTTTGGGGTTCTTCCTTTTAAACCTGCATTGAGGAGACTTTTCTTATTGTTTGAGGCGTTACTCTGACATATTAAAAAAGTTTCAAGGTCTTGAGCAATTTTCTAAACTGAACCCAAAGGATCTTTTATGTTTCCTGTTTTTAGACTACGGAAGTAAAAAATTTAAGTTTCCTGTCGCGTAAGAATTCTGGTAAAATATTTTTCAAGAACTAGACTTTTTTCCCACCCTAAAAGAAATTCAATTTTATCCTCTTTTACGAGTTCAGAGCTCTTTAAATGGAGAGTTAACCGGATTAAAAACGAAAATCAGAAAGTCATGTATATAACTTAAAAAATAAAAAGGAAGAATGTCTCATAATTTTCTTTTTAAAATCAAGATATGACTTTTAGCAAAATATAAGAAAGATTAAGATTATTTATTTATAGAAAGTCTTTTGAAATGCAATGAAGAAATATCTATCTGATAAAATATCGCTAACCTGTGAATAAAAACTTTCACTTGTTTTCATAAAGAAAGAACAAGCTAAACTTTACTTAGATGTTAATCATGAATTTAATTTGAATAATGCGATGGCGATGATTAATGGATGATGTTATCGATTCCAATTCGTCCATTTTGTCAATTGCAGAAATTAATTTTTTGAAATCTCTTTAAACAACGCCGACTGCGAGTTCGTAAACATGACCAATCGTAATAAATTTGTTAGAGACCTAATAATATTTCATATTTTTTTTATGAAATATTATTAGGCCTATATTTAAATAAAGGCTTAGTAATTTAAATTTGCCGATGAAAAGTACTGATTCATTAAAATGTTTCTCACTTCATTGATTGAATATACATACTTTATTTGGTTCGATTACTACAACCGTTAAGTATGATAAGTCTTTTAATATGCGATTTAAAAATGTGAACAAAATCCCCCAACCCAAAACATTCTTATAGTAAAAAATAAATATAATGCTGGATTAATTTTCAATGAGACTTGAATTGATCCAATTATAAAATTTCTTAAATGACTTATGATTATGTCTCATTTTATGCTGACAATAATTTTGCTTTAGTAAATGCCAAAAATTGTGTGGGAAAAAAACATGGACATATAATACACCAACGGCATACTATATATCATCATAAGATTCTGAATTAAGTAAGATTTTGAACAAAGTCTTCAATATAGTACAGATATAGATACTTTTTTTAAAATGAGATCAATTTTGATTGATTGATTGTGTATTTAAGTTACACGTAATAGTCATTCAAGGATTATTAGCCAAAGAACCTCGTAATTTTGAACTTTGGTCAAATAACGAGGATGACGTTAGAGCTGATACTTTCCTCTTCAAACATTCACACAACGCCTACAGGAGAACTTGGATCTTCGACAAATTGAAATGCATCGGCCCGCTACACGGTGGATCTATCTTTAGTGGCATCAAAAATCAAACCCACAGTTTTACAGAAAGAAAGCTGGCTGCGAGTTCGCAAACATGACCATTCGATTATCCCGGCCTAGAATGAGATCAAATTAGGGCTCTTTTTGTTGAGGTTGAGGCTGAGTCAAATACTCGTTTTGTGCAAAGGATACTGGACAGCTTGAGTGTTACCTTCTTATTTTAATAACATAATTAAATATGATTTGATTCTGTTAGCTGCAGATTCTACTTTTGCTAGAGTGTCAATTTCTTTTCTCGGAGGTGATTTGTACAAATTGGTTAAAAGCTGAAGGCAACTAAGTCTTTAAGTTCTACATATAATCTCTTCTGAGAAGCAATCACAACGTGAGAGAAGAGAGGTGAGGTGAGATAATGTCTTGAGCAGAATATTTAATCATTCTATTTCTCTTATAATAATTGCAGTAAATTTAATTTGGCATGCAGGATTCGAAATTAAGTATTAATTATTACAGCTCCCGTCTACCGGTCATTTTAATTTCGTGAACAAAATGATAATCCTACGGAATGTCTATTTTCCATCTGGATTATTCTATCCATTTGATTGAAAAAAGTGCATTCGAAAGAGTAAAGAATATTGAAGGCTTTTGAGCAATTAATTACATTCTCTTCCTGTTTTATTGAAAATATTTTAAAATATCTTTTGAAGGCAGGAAAATCCGGAAACGAATCTTTAAGATAGACATAAAAAATATCTTTTAAAAGTCAGAGGGAGGCCTTCATTGTTTTTTGTTCTTTCGGACACCCTTTTTTACATTCAAATAGATAATATAATCTAGATTTGAGGAAGAAAGACATTCCACAAGCTTATCTATACGTGCACGAAACCAAAATGGCTTGTAGACAGGAGCTTTAATTCGTTCTTTAATTTAATTGAAACTTATATTTATCTCTAATTTCTGTTTAGTTGATCATTATAATTTTAGGTTTTGTTATACATTTCTTTAGTAGCATGAGGGCTTGAACTCAACGAAAACAACGCCGGCCGCGAGTGCGCGATCATGAGTTCTAGGCTATGCGGCTCAAAGATCGAAAAAGGTTCAGTCAAGAATGGCAATTGTCGGACATTTTGTATAATGATACTTTATTGAGGAAAACATAAACGAAACGAAACATATGATCGGCAATAGAATTGAAAGCTGGTAGAACGACTATTTTGTTATAAAAATATAAAGTGGGCTTTTTCATGATTCTCCTTTCAATTAACACTTAAGGTCTTTTATGCGGTGTTGTTTGAATTGAAAGTCTATCCCTTTGGATGAAACGCGATTTATGTAGATGAGATTAGAATTGTCGAAGGTGTAGTTCACATAGTTGAAGAACTGCATTAATAAGCTACTAAGAACTGAATACTAAAGTTTTTGGTGGTAGAGATAGCGAGCTGCAGTTATCCAAAGGATTGGTATCCTGACCTATAAATTTACTAACGACTGGAACCCAATAGATTGATCTTTGATAATTCCTATCAAAGAAGAAAATAACTTAGTTATCATCATAGAATGACTTTCTATTCATTGAAACTATCTATTGGTTAGAGACTATTTAAATAATAAATAATGGCAACAGAAGGAAGTAATTACTACACTACCTCAAAAAAAACTTTTATTTCCATAGAATGGCACATCAAAGACGTATTATACAATGATAAGGACTTGCCATTTCACACTGTGTATGAAAACAAAGAGAGACAAGGACATGTTGTACTAACAATTACTGCCCAAGAGTGAGCAGTGTTTGGAAAGAACTAAGAATAATATAAACAAAGCGCAAGAAAGAAATAAGGTGAACTGCTTCATTGCGTCATTAGTGACGTCATTTTTCTAATAATCCAGATGGGAAAATTGACTTTAAAATATTATCGTTTGAAAATTTGTTGATTTTCTTTCCTTAATGATAAGCAAGAACCAAAATTGATGCTGACGTCAGAACTGTAGTTAATAAGTATTGTGTGTAAATACGTTAAACACATAGAAATGAGTTGTAATTAGATACTTCTTTTTTCATTGTGTACATTTAGTTTGGCTAACTTATACTAAAGTTTTGTTATAAGTCGCTTAATTATATTGAAACAAAACAAACAAACAAAAAACTCTAGAAAAGTAGGTTGCATTGAAGAAATCTTAAAATCTTCAATCAAAGTATTGGGAGTAAAAATGAAATTATTTATATTTCAACAATTTCAACATTACAAAGAAAAATAGCTCATTATATAATATAATTTAAATAAGATTAATGAATGAAGTTTTTAAAACAATATGGTTATTGTAAATAATGTTAATATATTATAATCAAAAATATTTATTAATAATACCTGATATAAAACAAGAAATATTTATTTAAGAAGTATTTATTGTTTCTTTTTTGATTGGCATTTTATTTCCAATTTTTTTTCCCTTTATTTTATTCGGACATCTATTTTTGAGTGATTTACTTTTAGCCATCTGTTCACAATAGCAGAATGATCCCATTTCTTTCGAAAATGCTTGTTAGACCAATAGTCGTATATTAGGGGGAAAAAGTGTGATTTTCTTCTCTTTTCTTTAATATATATCATGTTCATTTTTGAGAAACTCCCTCCCTTTTTTGACATTTATAGTACTTCAAGCACCTTCATAAACTGTTTAATTGTGCAGACGCGCTATTATGAAAACGAATGTCAAGAAGAGTAGGGAACGTAAAGGGGAGGGGATTTGACATTTCGGAGAGAGGGATGTTTTACCTCCACACGGTGGGAGATCGGCTGATCGTGAATGCCGGTGGAGTTTCGAATCTTCAATCTTTAGGTCCGAAGAAAACTTGTCTGGTCACGTTTTTAAGAGTTCTTATCAATGAGATAAAAAACAATTATCCCATTTACTAGTTGTTAACGGCGTTTTAACCTCTGTAAGTCGACGTGAACTGCCGCATTCTCCCCCTCTAGAATCATCGTGATGATACGAAGAGGAGCATTCTGAACGATATTTGTTGAGAATGCCGCTTTATCAGCCATTTTTGCAAATAATATTCATCCCCTCTCTGATGTATTGTGTTTCGCTTTGAACAGTTCCTATTTGACATCATCGCGTATCACGAGTTGATATAAAGGATCTATTTGACGCATGCACCTAACCAGTATCACTAGACGTGATTTATGCGCGGTTGTCTTTTACACGCAGAGGCAGATTTTTGCGTTGGCAGTATATGCAACTAAAAGTTCTAGGCTGTGCTACCAACTAGTGTTCAAGTCCCAGATCTCGATATCAGTGTAAGATATTTTTTTTACCCCGTTGAGGCGAAGGAGGTTTGTTGAGCTTGAGTGCTGGCAGTGTTTCGAATATTTAATCTCTGGTTCTGATGAAAACGTGTCGAGTCGCTTTTTGCAATGCCCTTATCAACTAGGCCTACAAGGATTCTCCTTCGGGCAAATTGTTAATACGTTTTAACCACTGCCGTCGTTTTTGAAGAGGGCCGTAGCAACATCAAGCGCCTGTCTCAGAGAGAATCCTAATTACAAGTGCAGTTTTAAAACTCAATTAATCAAACTGAGCAAACAAATAAGTATCGGTTCTGACAAACCAGTGCGATCCAACTGTATACAACCGTTGAACAGACGAAACATTTTAACACTGCTGCAAATCGTTTAAAAACCAACCTCGGTCAATTATAAATGAATTGTTCATGATATCCAATTGCAATTGTAAATTCCTCGTTCTAAATAATGGGGACTGCTGAATGTTAAATAAAACAAGATCTCGAAAGTTTTTTCCTTAGTGTGGGGTGAAAGCTAGGAAAATGAGATAGCATATCTAGATGTGGTTTTCGTCACTTGAATTGGGCTCAAAATTACGAGTTCCGTTGCCAATAGCCCTCGTGTTGCTGTATTCAGTGAACGGCCGATAAATCCCTACGGCCTAACCGAAACGGCCTAACCGAAAATAATCGTTTGTTTAAATAGGCATAGACTGTTTCCAGAAACAGTCGTCAATAGTCCACAGCGCGCTCTTTGTGACTGTAATTGAAGTTGATTGGTTGATTGGTTGTATGAAATTTAATAGCGCTGAATCCTCATGAGACACGTTAATAATAATAAGAATTAAATATTTCGCAGATGAAAAATGAATTAAAGTGCGATACGTTGGGGTGCTCGCAATTTCATTTTCACTAACCTCGGAATTTTTTTTTAGTTATTTGAAATGCATACGACTACAACTCCTTGTCAAACAAATGAAACGTGATTAGGTTAATTAGGTGAGGATAAGAAGCGTAGGAAATAAAATTGGAAATAGTGTTATTTAAGGGAAATAGAGTTGAAAAGGGAAAGAAAAGAGAGTTAGAGGATAACGACAAAATGACAGATTTTTGTAAATTGAATTCAGTCACCGTAATTAATCATTTGTATTGAAATTAGTTAGAAGGGACTCTTAGTTAGAGTAATAAGCAAACAAGAAGTTTATAAGCAAGAACCTGTTATAAGCAAGAAGTGTTTGAATCGGAACGAGTGATCTAGTAAGCTAAGACTTTATTATCTGAATATAAATTAGGATTAACTAAGAGAGATTCGAGAGAAAGAGTGATTTTGCATATTTTTTGTAGATAGGTAATAAACAATGTTGCCTTTTAATGGCGTACCTTCAATAGGAGTTTTGAATTTATTGATTATTTCAGTATACTTTGAGATGGCTATAGAGTTAAATATTAAAAGAAATCCATCATAAACTCGATGCAGCAATATTTAAATTTTGATTATTCAGCAAATGGTTGCCAAATCAAAACTAACTTCTGAATCAATGTCAGATTTGTATTATTTAGCAGATAGAAGCACACAGTGGTAACACCCTCTTGCCTTAACAACGACATCTGTTATCAATTCAGATTCTTTTTGAATCACTCTTCTAACTACCAACCAGCTTTTCTTTTGCTGTAAATAGAATTAACAACTTACAATTATCATTTATCAAATAGAAACACAATGGAAGACTTTCGTATGACGCTGAATTTTATAACAATTGAGTAGCAAATTCTGTAATAGTTGAAACAAATTTAAAAAAATGTAACTGTACAATTATTTTTATAGCATTAGGTGCTACAAAATTCTTAATCAAGCTTCAGTATTTCAAGTGTTCCATATTGACATACCTACTGCTATATTCATAATATCGATACATCTGTTACAATTTCTTGGGAAATATGTGATAACGAGGGATCAATTTTAGTTCCGAAAAATTTCTCTCTCTGGAAGTAAAACACCTGAAACTCTCAAATTTTACTAAAATCTGATGATAAATATAGCAATATATGCTATCAATAATTAAGATTTATTTTTGAAAATATTTGATAGCTTTTATCTTGAAATGTTAAAGAGGTTTATAAAACGATAAAATTAATTAGAAATCGGCATTAAGAATTGCAAACGAGAACCGATTTATTGTTAGGGAGGAAGATATTAACTCCAAAATCGACACTAAAATTATGAGAGCTATTTGAGAGATTCAATTCACTCTATCTACATTATATATAAACATTTCTTATCTTACTTTTGAAATGGATAACACCACCATCTCTAAGAATAAACAATCTTACCACCCTGGGTGTTCTTAATACTCTGTCTTCGAATCCACTGGGGTCGGAACACAAGAACAAAAACATATTATAAAAATATAAATAATATAATCATTTCAATGTTTATTCTAGAAAGTTTTTATACTGTCGGCTGATTTATCTATATTAGTGAATTTTCAAAATGAATAAATGCATTTAATGACATTCACGGCATCAAAAATATGTATGTGTTTTAAAGATATTTGCAAATGCTTGCTTTTGAACATATGAAAATACGTGATGAGTTGTTGTGACAAAAATAATCGTTTATTCAACGATAATAATTTTTCTTAGCACTAAAATTTAAATTTAAATTTTTTTAAGAGATTCCATTATTCGTAACTATTATCTATGTATGCGAAAAAAATATAATTTTTCAAACCAATATAACCAATACCAATATACCAATACCAATGATAATATACCAATGAGACACAACAGAGAGAAATTTGACACTTTTACATATAATGTTCATATATATTTACTTTAATTTACATATTTTCAGGTAATTTTAAAGAATTCTTAAAAGGTTGTAAAAATATATATATAAATTGGAAGTATTTCGAAATTACGAAAAATCAATGTTTTATTGCGAGCAGGATTCTAAAGTACAATCTTGATTACAATTTACGAAAGTAATATTATTTAATTTAAAAAAAAAATGTTCAATTTTGAAGCTATATATACTTTTTAAAAAATTTAGAGGGAAAAATATTTAATAACAATTAAAACTATGTAAACTTTTTCTGTTAGTAATTTACCTACAAATTGATGTATAAATCACGAATAAAGTTATTTTTATCATATATATAAAATTTCAAACGAGTATGTTAAATAGCTTCTGAGAAATCCAGCGCGGAAGAGAAAATTTTTATTTTGAGAAAATGTAGTTGAAATATAACAAAAAAAAAAAAAAAAACTAATTAAACAAGATTTAGTTTTTTTTCTCGATAACTTTAGAAGGTAAATGCTCTGAAAAGATGGGTTAAAACACACACACATTATATATATATTGTTATATATATATATATATATATATACATACATTAAAAAAAAAACAAAATTTGTAGTTCAAGAGAGTCCTGAGAACCCTTAACATCCCTCTTCTCTCTCTGTATATGTGTGTTTTAGTATTATATATATTTTAAATTCAATAACATTTGTTAAAGCATTCGTGAACAACTATCAAATATCTAAAATAAATCTATAATATTATTAAAAAGTCAAGTTGCTCCCCTGGAAAGATTAACCAAATTTACATTTCTTCCAAAATAAAGAATTATTATTTTTTTTTATGGAAAAATTTTATTTTCTCACAAAATAGTAATTTAAATCCTTTATAATCTATAGCATTCGAGTGGAATTAGTTCCAGAAGTTACTCACATTTTATCTACGCAGTAATAAATTTAAATAGAATTAATTTCTTAAAAAATAAATGGTATGATAATCTGTTGTTTTAATATCGACTGCACACACACGCGGAGAAAGAATGAATATTTGTTTTGCTTGAATAAGAAAAAAAAAATGTGTGCCAATATTCCTTTTTTTCATAAGCAGCGAAAATCCAAATACTTTCTTAAATGTAACTGAGAACAACGAATATAATGAGTAAATAATTGTCTGAGAAATCGCATGAAAAAATATAATACATGAAAGAGCAAGAAACAAAGCGAAGCAAAAAAAAAAAAAAAAAAAAAAACCATTGTTGATTGAAATAGATCTTAAAAACAATCAACTATTGAAATTCTATCATTTTATAAAATATTGATACTTAAAATACACTTGTTTTACTACATTTTATTCACAATGAACCTAAGTAAATAATAGAAATTCACACTCTTTCTTTCTTTTTTTTTTTTTATCAGAAGTTAAGTAAATATTTGTTATGCGCATTCTTTGTTCTCTGTTTAAAGTTGTCGATCTGGTAGGAATTTACAATCACAACAAAGTTCTTGTTTTTGTTTTTCTCGCCAAATTCTCCGAAAGTTGAATAGCGATGAGTTTAAAATATAACCCATTTTATAGCAGTGAAAAGAAGAGTTCGTCAGCTGTAATTGTTCTAAATCTAACACAAAATTACGAAAATATAGCCTTCTTTATTGCGGCAAGAAATCTGAAATTTCGAAAATAGTCTATCGATCGAGGTTAAAGACCTTTCTTGGAACTAAAAATATTTTAATTCAAGAGGAGGCTAGAAACAGATATTTAAAATGAAAACATTTTTGGTAGCTAAACAAACTATTAACTGAAACTTATCAGTTAAAATATCAACTTATTTTAAAAGTAAGAATATCTAGAGAAACTATAGTTCTAATCTAGTGAAATAAAATGTCTCATGTTAAATATTGAATTGAATTTGTAATTAAAATTTTGAAAAGAGGAATTTTTTCAGGAATTTGTTTAAAAAAATCAAATTAAGCTTAAAGAGTGAGGGAAGCTTGTTCTCAGTTGGGAATGTAATGTTAAGCTCGAGATATCTGACTGCGAAAAATGTGATAAAAATATTTTATTGTTTCAATAATTTTTCTATTACTAAGTCCCACATATAGAAAAAAATTTATTTTGTGAAATATGGAAACTATTCCCATTTCCATGTCTTCAAGTAGCAACATTCAATTTACATATAAATATGTTGATGAAATATTTTATTCTTGAAGTATTTTTATGGTATATTTTAGTGCAATACAATTTGAATACTCTATAATCTTTGTTTAGTTTTCCTTACATATAATGGGGCATAGAAAAGTTTTAATTACTACTAAGAAATAACAACCGATATATCCGGATAAAATTTATTCTCCATATTAATTGAACGTTATGTACATAATATTATAGCTGTTAATGTAGATTTGTTTGGTTTCATGAATCTATAGATTGAAGTAAACGGTAGTACTGCAAAGTCTTAATTATTTTCCCGGGGTATAGCAAAGTTTTAATTATTACATAAAATAATTTATATAGAAACTTAATTTTCATTTATTGTAAGACTTCACTGCATAACCACCATCTAAAGTTATATATTTTCCCCAGGGTTTCTTAACGTTTCGAAGCCCGTCATTGTAAAACTTAGTAAATTGAACTCTGTCTTCATATCGTGAATTACTTCAATCTACGGCTTTCTGAAGCCAAACAAATCATTAATTAATAATAGCTATAACTTATAACATTAATAGCTGTAATTATAACATTATGTACTCAAAGATTGATATATCTTCGTCATTTCTTAGTAATAATCAAAACTTTAACTCCTACGTAAATTTCTACTTTTAAACAATTTAGGAAATCAGCAATTACTTACTATCTTTAATGGTTCTTTACCACTTTCGGTAAAGAACTTTAAACCCAAGCAATATTTAAGATTCTAAACGACACATTCAAGAGAGACGGTTTATCACTTTCTCTCTCTTAACTTCCACGTGGGGTCATGAGAAGTCTTTGAATTCCAGCTTCAATTTTATGTGTATTTTGCAAATGACGGTTATCGGTCGATGGAATTACAATTCGAACCCGTGATTTTTGGTTACTGACGTCTTTATAAAAAGGAGAACTTTCCTAAATCTTTATCTCTTTCAAATCTATGAAGTTCTTACAAATTTGACAACGGAAATAAATCTTTATTTCGTTATAATTTTCTCATTTCCAGTTGCTTATTTCTGAAATTACAAATATGGTGTTTGTAAAATTTAAGAATTAAAATCATTTTTAAAAATTCTCATAAAAATTGTCTGCAAGAATACTCTAATTCGTTGCTGATTAATAGCAAATTGACACATAAGATTTTTATATTTAACGCACAAAATTTATTTTCCCTTACAATGATAATTTTAATTCTTCATAACAAGTAATTTGTTTAAAATTCTTTAGATGACAATTTGTCATGTTAGCAATTTTTGTGTGTTACCAACCCAGTTCTGATTATAAATCTTCAAATCTAAAAACTTTCACACGGGTTTCTACAATTGAAAAGGAGAAACAGGACATTTTTAAAAAATAAACTTAGAACTTAAAATGTTGTGTATCAGGAATCATAATAAAACAGCGGGAAATCTGTACTATATATATAAACTGTATGACCGATCAAAATGCATAAATAACAGAATGCAGAAAAACTTTTAACCATTATCACAAGAGAAAATCCATGAATCCCAGATAGCTATTGTAAGTGTCGGATTCACAAATAAATATTTTCCATAGAATTCTATTCCTTAAAAATTAAAAGAAAATGCTTATTTATTAGATTATTCTTTATTTTTATTTATTTATTTTTCTTAAAAAAAAAAGACAGTTTTGATGAAATAAGAACGGCATTCGAAAAATTTCGGTCAATGTTTCTACTTCGGACTAACTTCAAAATTTATTTCAATTTTTTTTTAATCACCAAACTATTAAACATATATACCTAAACTATTTTAATTTTATTCTGAAAACAAACTTTTTCGTGACTTCATTTTAAAAACATTAATTCGTGACGCCTACCAAACCTCAATAGATCGAATGTTAAATTTCAATATTTTCCACTGTCCTCCAGCCTAGAAAAAAGTTCCTGGAAATAGGGGAGAAACGGGTCTTCCCCCTGGATTATGTTTTGTTTGTGTCCTTGAATTCACATTCGACTTCGCCTTCTATCTCTGAGTGATACAAAAGCCAGTTGGGGTAGGCGGAGGTATGCACGTAGCCAGTAGAAACGGAAAGAATGCAGAGCCTGTAAACAATTCAAGGGGAAAAAAACATTCCACGTCAAAAATAAAGGTAGCTGCTGTTTGTGGTGACAATTTTAGGTGAAATGATAAATGCATTCAAAGGCGTTGTTGCAGCTAAGAATTTTTTTTGGAGCGTGACCAATTTTGATATGTAACAGCGGTTAACATAGATTATAATATAGAATATTTTTATAAATATTTGAGTTGTGTGAATTAGTGAATTATTAAATATAAACTTTTATGTGTAATTTTTGCGTTTTGATTGGCATATCAAGGTTTTCTTCGCATGCCAAAAGATTTGGTCAAAACTTTGAACACATTTTCAGGCAGAAAAATTTTCCTCTTTTCATATATGTTTGTGACGCTGTAACACACACATCCGTTTATGATGCAATATACATAAAATTAAGGCATATTCTAAAAATACGCCATTTTTCTCGGGAATATGTTTAGTTCAAAGTCCCTTTAGAATTACAGTAAAAGAGGCAAAATACGGAATACATTTTGCATCAGAAAATAGGGATTGATTGAGACAGAAATGAGTAGTATAAAATACGCTGGGTCAAAATAATCAGGTCAAAAAATTAATGTTCGAGCTCTTTATTATCAAAAAAAAAAAAAAAAAAGTGTTCCAATTTCGAGTCCAAAAAATTTACTAAAGCTCAAGATGTTAAGTTTAGTTACAAAGACTAATCTATGAAAAACCCCTGTCAGACTTTTCATATAGTACTCGCAAGATAGTAAATGCTGGCCACTAACAGATTCTGGACAGATGAGAATAGGCTTTTAATATTTGGAATAAAAATTCTCTGAAAGATTAAGACGTATTTCCTTTATTATTTAACTCTTCAGTCATCTTAAAGTTAAATTAAATAGTCAATAAGTTCAAGACTCAAACTGAAGATACACGTTAGTGTACCTTCACGTCCAGACCGCAATTAAATCTTGTCTGGCGCAGCATAGCCATATCCGGCTCTTGCGCCAATAAACTTCACATTCATTCAATCACTCACTCACTACGTTAGTGTAAGATAATAACAGTTTATTATCTATGAATACAGAATATACAAGATCATTTTCCCTCAAATCCTTCTTAACTCAATTAATCCTAGTTTATAACCTATTAAAGTCTTAATTTACCAAATCATTCTTTCTGATCCACACACTTCTTGTTTAAAAAAGATTCGATTCTTATTACTCTAACCGGAGTCTCTGAAGCCAAATGATTAATTTCGAGGATTCGATGTCGTTATCTTCTATCTCCCTTTTCATTCCTTTCAATTCTATTTTGCTTATATATCAATATTCTTAATTCGATTCCTTACACTTTTTATCTACTTCTAATTCATCTAATCACGTTTCATTTGGTTGGCAACGACTTATAATTGTAAGAATTCAAATTACCAAAAGTCCCTGATGTTAGCGAAGAGAAAACCACGAATAGCCCAACGTCACAAGGTATTTGACCTAATCAGAGAGAATGATAAATGGAGAATTTTGTATAATCATAGAATATATAGAAAATATGAACAACCTAAAGCTGCGCGAGTTAGTAAATCTTATCTAACGGGATGCCTTAAACATGTTTTTCAATGTAAGAGTATAGGTCCTATTAAGAGTCACTTTAGCAAAAGTAGAGGGCATAAAAAAAAAAGAGAATGCTCTTGATGAATTGACTCAGTGGAGCGAAACAGTTATTAAAACATTAAAAATCAATCATTAGAGGACCATAACCAGCTACGTAATAATTGATTTTATCAATTTATCTGTTTTTGTAGTATAAGTACATACACCATCCAGTCACATTAATGTGATCTCTTGTAAAAAGCCAAAATAACCACATTTCGCAGCATGAACCGCTGAGAAATGGCAGAAGGAAGATGAGGTTGTAGATGGTACTCATAGAAATGTAAAGCCATGTCAACTCCAGTTACATGCCATCTCCAGTTACATGGCCTAAATTGAGAAATTGAAGATCCATGGCAGGAACGATTCTATCATAATAGTCTCACAAATTCTCAATTGAGTTAAAGTCAGGAGGATTTGGGGGCCAGTAGAGTGCGGTAAACTCCTCTTGGGGATGTTCGAGCCACTAGCATATACTATAAACTGTATGAAACGTCGCATTATCCTGCTGGGATATGCCCTCGTGTTGAGGAGAAACAATTCACATTTAGAGGTCGACATAATCTTCCAGGACAGAAACACACTTCCCTTGATCCATCGTGCCTTTCACAATGATGAGTGCACTCAGGGAATGCCACGAAAATATTCTCCAGACCCTAACACCGCCTTCTCCAGCTTTAAATTATTGTTGGGTGTTTATTTCTGGCCTTTCACGCGTTATACAGCAACGTCCCTCTGTTCAAAGGAGTATAAAATGTGGTTAATCTGAAAAAGAGTGTTTTTGTCACTCAGTGGATGTCCAGTTGTGGTATTGGTGGGCAAATTCCAGCCTTCGTCGCTGTTGAATAGATTTCAGCATAGGTGCATTGACCAGCCCTCAACTGCAGATCCCGTTACGCAGCATCGTTCACTTGCCTGTAATTTTGAGGTACACTTTTGGTAACCCTTTGTTTCCCCTAGGCAGTCAGTTAGCCGACGGTTATACGGCTATTCGACCAAACCCATCTCTGCGGTCATCTGTGTCCTATCGTGTACTACAATTACCAGGCCACTATTTTGGGACAGGGCTATTTAGTCATTAGTGGTATGCTTTTACCATTGGGGTTCAAATAATTAGCTATTTCGGAAATGCTGCCACTCTTAGCCCGAAAGCTAGACACCAAGATCTTTTGGTTGCCGGATAAATTGCTCCATTTCTGCATTAAAAAGACTGCAATGTTTTCCGATTCCATCCCCGATACCTTAACGTACAATTCACTTCTATATCACCACGTACCTTATGATGTTGGATAAATTCACTTCTATATCACCACGTACCTTATGATGTTGGATAAATTCACTTCTATATCACCACGTGTCTTATGATGTTGGATATTTCGCGTCTGATCGAAAGTAGGTGATGGCCACATTAATGTGACTGCACACACACATATATATATATATATATATATATATATATTATTACTGGTAAAAGCCATGAACAAGAACATAAATGAACAAACACGTACACATGAAGTCGCTGTAGTTTGGTTAGTTGAGTAACATATTTATAACCGATGGGTAGCTGTACTTTCGAGGAACTTCATTATCGGGTTGATGTACGTGAAAATTATCAGGCTTAAAGTCCTTGCGTTATTGTGGTATGGAGGATGGAGTACCCGCTCAGATATAGAGTGTGTCATTTCACCATTGCTTAAAATTACGAGGAGTTCGCTCTGTTAAACGGACAAATGACTCGCCCGGGTACAAGAAGCTGGAAATGTTCAACAAACACACAGACACACAAACATTTTTACATAATACCATAAATAGATTAATTGCTTTGAAATATGGAATTTAAAAAAAAAGAATACAGATAAATTTCTCTCCATTTTAAATTTACTGATAAAATATATTTAAAGAGAATTTTGTATATTCTCGCCGTTTGATAGACAGCAGTGACAGTCAAATGAAGATAATTCAAATACGTCGACCTGATTATCTCTTTTTTTTTATTCATTAATAAGAATGCCTAAAAAGAAGAAAATTGATTTTGTCTGACCGACCTCATTGGTAGAGAAAAAAAAGTTATTTTCTACTTTATCTTTGTCTTGAGAGTAAATATTAGTTATTGATCAACTTAATGATTACGATATTTATCTTAAGTATGTTTATGTTAACGGAACTGTTTTTAATATAAACAAACGAGCTGATTTCGATTGTAATTTATATATTATTCATTCATAATTTTTGTCATGAACTACTTTTCAGATAACAGTCATTTTATTTCCT
The DNA here is from genome assembly GCA_019974015.1 of Nephila pilipes. Taxonomy (NCBI): domain Eukaryota; kingdom Metazoa; phylum Arthropoda; class Arachnida; order Araneae; family Nephilidae; genus Nephila; species Nephila pilipes. The sequence goes on along the minus strand of BMAW01004609.1, from coordinate 346,944 downwards.
TCTATTGTTATGTTTTTGAATGATTCTGCATTGCCATATGCGAGTATAACGATTTGTTTGATCTTTGACGTACCATTAGGATAATTGTGTGTGTGTTTTTTTTCGGATAACCTAACTTTTTTTTGTCTCTGTAAATGTCGGCACGAATTATATGATTTTAATAACAATTGAGAAATATATAATAATTTGAAAGGCAGAAAGTAATTTTTCATATATTGTTTAAATTAACAGATATGGCTTCACATATGGCGATTAATCCAGTCGATGCATTTGAAACACTAACCTTCAACCAAGTTTTTAAAAAATATTTGTTGGTATTTAAAATAACAAATCTTTAATTCTTTTTGTTAAAACTAACAGAAATTTTAAGAAGAAAATTGTGGGTGAGGAGATGACGTATGTATACAGTTCTTACTCGGTAATCCAACAGATATCGGATCATGACACCGCAAGATTACAGGAAAAGCAATAATAATATACTTTTAAACAACAAAAACTATACATTTTAGAATAAAATTTGATAAAGTACATCAAAATAAAGTGTAAAATACATGAAATAACTAAAACTTTAAAATATTTACTGTTTTGTATTGATAGTCCACATTTTTCGTTGAAGAAAAAGAATAAAATAATTTTCTATGGAATAATTTTTCTGTGAAAAATTGCCGTATTACCGATATATATATATATGTGTGTGTGTGTGTGTGTGTGTGTGTGTGTAATGATGTAACTTTAATTTGTAATGATCTCACATGAAGCTAATTTTAAGTTCCTAATTTTTCCCATTCTCTAATTCGAAAATAAAGAGTTCATTCCAAATTATCCTTTTATTTATCAGATCATGCGATTATGAAATCTTTGAATTAATTTTTCCCAAATCATAAATCTGTCAGAAATAATCCATCTATACTGACAGACGTCATGGAAATTCTTTCAGAATCCCTTCATCTTATATTATGTGAGTACCATGTGACTTAGAAATATTCCTAGAAAATCCCCATTATAAATTAACATGGCAGGTGAAAATGCATGACTCTGCGATCTTCTGATTTTTTCTCTTGTAATAGAAAGGCTGTGCTGCGTCTCCAGCCTTATGGTTATTATGTTGTCTCTCTCACTCTCAGCTAAGTGAATAAACAACCATGAAATTTGACATTCGCATCCTCGTTTACTTTATTGATAAACTTTAAATTTTCACACACACACATATATATATACATATATACTCGTGAATTCGGGCATTTACGCGACACAGTAATGTTCATATATTCGTCTAGTGTTTACCGTGATTGACAGTTTTCATTTTAATACAGTGTCCCTTGTTTTTCATGGTAACACAAACAAGGTTTGCAGAACGTGACAAAGTTGTGTTAAATTCCGTTCGCATATTCTAAAAATGCATCCGGTACAGTAAAATGTTTCAAAGCTCAGCAGGTGTTCTTCAAGAGTTAATAGACTAAGAAGCATATGACTAGAATAGCTCGTCACAAATTTTTTCAACTGTTATTGTATTGTAATAATTTAATCTTTTGTGCTATGTTTTTTTTTTTATCAATACAAGAATATTCAGTCAAATTAATTTTATAGTTGTTAAAAACAGGAAAAGAACAAACGTTCACATTAAAAACAGTGAAAGCGAAGGAGAGAATTAAACCGAATAAATAAATAAAATATAAGATTTATAAATTAGAAACTGATATATGACTGACATGTTTTAATATGACGTGGTTTAACATGTTTATAAGGACCAGCCCCCCCACAAAAATGTTACATAAATGTATGGGTATTCCATAAAGTTCAAGCAAAACTAAATGCTAAGAGACCGAACACGTTGCAATATGAGAAACCAAATAAAAATACATACAGATAAAGACCAAAACATTAACTAATGAAAACAGAGAAAGAACGATCCAAAAATTAATCAATCAGATTAACGAAAGTTATTTAGTTAAATGAGAACAATTGACATGCCACAGCAAAATAATTATTTTAATCTAACATAAGAAGATTGTCCAGCCTTGATAAAACAGGAAATCTATAATACCTTCTATCAGAGAGAAAGAATACAAATGCAAAGGAATTTCGAAGTTTTTAAAAAATAGAAAAAAGAAGATTAAAAAATTAAAAAACAAAAAAAAAAATAAAAAAAAAAAAAACACCATATTTAAAAACAATACTATAAATACAATTAAAAAATGTTTAAACCAAACCAAAGAAAATAAACCAAACATTTTAATTATTATATTTTAAAATACTCATATATATATATATACATATACATATATATATATATATATATATATATATATATATATATATATATATAAATGTGTGTGTGTAAAAGAGTAATTTAAAATATATAAATGTGTGTAGCAGGAGACATAACGACAACCGATTTCTATTCTGTGTTGAGCGCTATTCTATTAATGTTAGAAAAGAGTAACATTTCAGGTCTCCCACCTCTACAGAGATATTGTTTCTGTATGATTTTCAGCGCAATAGCTCATCTCTGTCTGTCTAGTAGTATCTCTTCTTTAATATTAGGTGGCAGCTAACTATTAGTAAAGAAGTCATGTGACACAATGAATTGCATCATTGGACTTCCGCCGCACGTACGCACGCACGCACGCACGCGCGCACACACACACACACACACATATATATATATATATATATATATATATATATATATATATATATTAAAGAAGAGATACTACTAGACAGACGGAGACGAGCTATTACCTTGAGAATCATACAGAAGCAATGTCGCTGTAGAGGTGGGAGACATGAAACGTAGCACTTTTCTAACATTAAAATAACTCAGAATAGCAATCATTTGTCGTTATGTCTCCTTCTTAGTGCTACTACCACTCTGTTTCGATAAATATATTTTGATTACAAGATTCCAAATGGATGAGTCGTCGTTAACACAAAATAATAATTTATAATTTTTTTTCTAGAATTTATCCTGGCCAGACACACCAACTACATAAATAAATAAACATCACGTAAAAAAAAAACTATTTTTAATATTCTCTAAAAGAGGAATATTTAATGTTGGGCGTCCCAAGCATTTGAGCAAAAATTTAAAGGCAGTAATTTATCATTTACTACTTAAATTTTCGCTGCTATTTGAAGGGGAAGTGCAAGACAACACGACTAATAAAAATTCATTGATGAAAATATTGTGATTAGTTATTAATAATTCTGAACACTTAGAAAGCTACTGTATTTACATTAAAATTTATGTTACAGCTGTTACGTTGACCCGAGCCGCAAAGATCTTCGTCGTGGGGCCCGCGAGCCTCGAGGTTAACATGCTGAGTCTAATGCGATCGACTTTAATTACTCTCTATCGTACACGACGCAGAAAAATAATCATTCATCACTTCCCTGTGAAACCCAACACCATGACACTAACTACAAGGCTCGATGAATACATTTATGAGCTGCAAAACTGACGATTCATAAGACACAAATGTGAAATACGTGTCTCTGTGCCGTTAATGCACGTATCCGTAATAAATAAATCTGCACATCCTCCCTTCAGAAGAGTTTTTTTTTTGTTCTCTCATTCATCAACGCTCGAGTTGTGACGTTGGTCTATTCGCGATTTTCTCTTCTCTAACCCCAAGAAGATTTTTTGGTAATTTGAAATGCATACAATAACATCTATTTACCTACCCAAATGAAGCGTGATTAGATAATTAGAGGAAAGTAAGAAGTGTGATGAATTGAATTAGAGATAGTGATATATAAGCGAAACAGTATTGATAGGAAAGCGATGGGAGATAGAGATAACGACACGCTGACAGATATATTTGTAAATTAGATTCAATCATAAGATTAATCATTTGTATTGATACAAGTAAGAATGCTCTTTTAGTTTGAGTAACAGGAGTTGAATCTATTATAAGCAAGAAGTGTTTGAATCGGAAAGAGTGATTACGTTTGTTGAGATTTTATTACATGAACATAAACTAGGATTAACTTAGCTAAGAGGGATTCGAGAGAGGACGATCCTTCATGTTCTGTGTCAATAGATAGTAAATTGTGTTGTCTTTTTCTGACGTATCTTTAACCGGAATTTGGAATTTATTGACTATTTTATTTAGTTTTAAATAACAAAGGAAAGCCATTACAGTGTTTCTTTTACAAAATCCACTGACCAATTAAAAATCTGTTTCAAGCAATTATATCTTGGATATGTTCATGACATTTTAACTAAATACGTTACGTTTCTGTTATTATTAGTAAATTCATTATTTTTTCCCTCTAGAGAGTTAAATGAGTCAAATCATTAATAAGGAAAATAATTATAATGTTTGATAGTTATTATGGTGGTTTTTCTTTTGTAAATAATAACTATATTCGAGTTTTCCTACTGTGAATTTTTAAACAAATAAATACAGTATTTGCTCGACTTCTCTCTGAGTTCCAACTAACAGGTCTCATGCCGAGTCTATATTTGTCAACACTATTCCAATTCCAATAGATTATATATAAATATTGTACATTAAGCACAAGAAAACCCAATCAATGTACACATACTTTTTTTGCATAGAATGTATAGGACTTGAGTACTGCCAGATTCCTTAAAACCCCGGACTACTAAAAATTCACAAATAATAAGCATATAAACCCAGCATATACAATAATAAGCATATACAATATTGTCTAGAATTTAGCACAGTACGTGTAAACAAAGTGTCTAAAACACGAATTAGCTAAAGCTTCAAAAAAAAAAAAAATGCACAGTTTTACATTGGTAGACTATATTATTCATTTGTAGTAAAAAACGTAAAATAACATCTCCAAGGCTTGTGTGCCTGTGTAAAAACATCGGATTACTGATTGGTCGGAAAAGCAAAGTGCCGAATTATATAGGGAATACTGTATATAGAATGTACTCTGTTGCGTTCGGAATCAGCTTTGGCCGCGGTAGCCTAGTAGTAATGGTTTCGGATTCGTGACCGGCGGTTTTCGTTCAATCGCGGGTTCGAGCCTTGACCGCAAAAAAACCTCCGTGTAGCCGGGTCGGATGCACGTTAAATCTGCGAGGCCCAAATCCTCCCGTTGTCATGGCGTGGTGTGGAAGTTAGGAGAAGGGGTGCCAGCTCAGTGTCGTCTTAGTCACTTGACCGAGGTTTAAAATCACGAGGTCTGTCACTAATAGCCTTCGTATTGCTTAGTGTCGAGGACGACATCTGAACTGGCATTTCCTCTCCAAACATCAACACCACACCCATGGGAGGACTTAGAACCTCGACAGATTCAACGTGCATTAGCCCCGCCTGCACGGCGGGTCTTTGGCGGCAAAAGGGTTCGAACTCACGACTCGACGAAAAACCGTCAGCCACCAGTCCGCGACCATGACCACTAGGCTACCGTGGCCCTCACGGTCGAGGAGAAGGTATGAAGGTATAGTGCAAATAGATGAAAATTTTAAAATAAAAAGATACTTTTTTTTCCAGAAAATATGAGACGCACTAACTTGAATTTAATTACAATAATAATGATTTCCTTTTTCAAATATTCTGATCGAGCCGGCAAGTGATACATAATTCCAAATGTCTGTTGCGCATGCGTGCGCCATGATTCGCGGTCAATTGAGACGTAAAAACAAAGCAAGAAAGGTGTATTATTTAGTGGACTCAGTCTATGGAAAGAATTTCCAAAGCAATTTCATTACAAAAACAGTTTTTACACTGACCTCCTAGGAATAAATACATGCCCATTATTCGGTTATCCAATTATATCGATAGGATGAGTTTTTTTTATAGTTTTTATTAACGTCGCACTAGAAGCAACTCGAGGATTATTGGCGACGGACCTCGTAATTTTGAACCTCGGTCAAGTGACGAGGACAACACCTGAGCTGGCACCTCCCTCTCCTAACTTCCACATCACGCAAAACAGGAGGACTTTGGGCCCCGATATATTTAACGTGCATCAGCCCTGACTACACGGGGCTTTGGCAGCCAAGGATCGAAACCGCGACTGAACGAAAACGCCGGTCACGAATCCGAAATCATGACCACTAAGCTACGGCGGCCAATCGAGAGGATGAAGGAAATTTTAAAAGAAATATAAGTAGTTTCTTTAGTTTTGAAAAATCCCAAGTCAAAATCCTGATGTTTTAAATATTTTCAGTAATTGTAAATTTAAATAAATTGTACGGAAAAAAGCAACTTTTGAATTATTAAAAATATATACTTTTTCATATTATGTATCCATGAGCATTCATATAAATTTCTTGTTTCGTATATTTCAATTATTATCAGTATTCTCATTTTAAATTTGTATTCGTTACCTGTTTAATGGTTATTATTTTTTTTATGAAAGCTATACAATAAAAAACAAAATGAAGCAAGTGTTGAAAAAAGTTCTTACATGCAAAATGTTCGATCTTACTCAGAAAATAAAATTCAGCAAAGTTGAAAAAATCTTACCGACTTGTTCTTCGTGAATATTTACTCGAAAATTCTGCTAGACTGTTCAAAAATAAAGCTGAAAATGATACTTCACTGGCGACTGAAGATAATTGCAGAATTCTTCATGCATAAAAACAATAAACATTAAGCGATTTTTAATAACCAAACTTCAATTACACTAGGAAATATGTACATGTAAATATACATTCCAAAGAGAAAAGAAAGGTATGACTAATTTACTGGAGTAATTTTCTCGAAGGTAAAGCGACTGCATGTGACGAAACGTTAAAAGTTCTTTACAAAAGTATTCATATTCGAGCTTGTACGAGGAGGAAAAAAGAATTCTAGAAACAGGTCGTCAAAGAAACGGCCCGAGCTTTCTTTTTTTGTTCTATTTCATTTCACACACGTATCTATTCGATTGTTATGCAAGAGCATCGGTGAGGTAGAAAAGGGACTTTGACAAACCGAATCAAGTTCGTCAAGATTCACTTTTGAATTTCTGTCTGAAGTGATTGCAGACGAGATTATGCCTTTGTCTAAAGAGTTAACGTCAAATGTTACAGAATAGGATATTAAAACAGGACACGTTTTTTTTTCAGACAAGAAAATGTTTCAGTTCTTAACCAAATCTTGTGGTTTTAACAAATTTAAAATGAGTATTTTTAAAAAAATGATAATTCAATAAATACATCATTATTCACCGAACACGTAGTTCTCCATTTTCGTACCTTTTTGGTTTTCGAAATGCGTTAAATACAAAAAAAAAATCACTTTTAAAATATTTTTTAATAAGGCGTATCAGAATACTTATAAACAATACTTTATTGTTTAATTTGAGGCGCCTTTTTTACAATTTTTTTCAAGAGATAAAATGGATTCTAAAGATAATTTGCCAACCTATTTTAAGTCGCCAGAAATATTATCAAAACCGCCAACCTGCACCTTATACTTTACCTTATACTTTTTAGCCGGAAACAAGATATGAAACGCCTTATGAAAAAATCCATATGTTTATTTTAAAACCAATTCCCTTTATGCCTCGATAAGCTCCTTGTTTTGATCCTTTTTTGTAATTTTAAGAAAACTGTCAAAATAAAGTTTATTTTCCCGAATTCAAGAACACGAGACAGTATTTTTTAAAAATCGATAGTTGAAATAATAAAAGGTTTTTCCTTGAAGCTAATTTTTTTTGCAAAAAATACTAAATAGGAATATCGTTGAGAATAAAATGTGTAGTTCAAATTTTTTTATATTATTGTATCATATACTAAAATAAAATATTCAAATCTTAATTTATAATATCCCTATTTAATTTCATTTATTCTTCATAAATAGAGAAAAATTGGAAGACAAAGATTTGTCAAGATTTTTTTGAGTTTCTTTCTATGATGATGCCTTTCGAAATGTATTATTATGATTATTACGACCAGGGTATCCCTAATTTGTAGCATTTGTAGATTTCAAGTATTTCAATTTGTTCACGAGAATGATTTCTCCCTTAATGACTTATTTTAAGACATTTTTTCCCACCATCGAAAATGTAATGTAAATCTTATGGAATGATTCCTGGTATCATCTTCAACTCTTAACTATTATAATTATTTGAATTCGATGAAATGTACCCAAAATAGTAAAAACTGATAATGTTTCTGTATAATTTACGTTTTCCCCACAGATGTTTTGATAATATTTTACGTCTATTTTTATGATCCTATTAGTAGGTTTCCAGATCTTTGAAAAATATCTAAAAGTGTTCTAAAAAATCTGTGAAAAAATGTTATTCCATAGAAACTTCCACTATATTTTGCTCTGTAATAATTAATATAATATAATCTATGTTCGAAGAAGAGAGTAGAAATTCTAAAGGAATCACCTTCTGTTCACGAATTTTAAATGACTGATAGTCGTAATTTAATTAATCAGTCATTTTAAGTTCAGTTAACCTGATAATCCATGGTGATCTATTTTGTTCATTAGTTTTAATTTGGTATCATCTTGCTTATTCTGATAGATTTTATAAATCTATGAGTATGACTTACGGTTTGTTTCCAATGCACTTTTGATATTGTGTGGGAATACATTGGAAATGGTTGACATTACACTTCTTTTAAAGAAAGAGTATCAGAATTTGGAGCAATATCGCTCAATTTTCTTTCCGTCATTAAGAATGGGGGCTAAAATAGGATCCTAGTAATTTGATAATTAGTGAATTAGAAATTAATTTTATCGACGGATAAAAATTGTAAAGTGTAAATAAAGTTATATTATTTCGGTATTAATAATACAATAAATCAACCCGTCTTCTTGAAATCTGAAACATTATTATAATATTTCGTAAAAATAAGAACATAACTACTACGAGTATAATTAAAACGTGTGTTAAAATAACATGTTTATATAGCTGTTACATACATTGTGATTTCATCTACTCATATACATTAAACTAACTTTAGAGGCTACAGGATTCGAAAGTGAAACACTCACCAGACAGATGAAGAAATACCTCTTTTTAATGAAACAAACCAAATTCAACACTTTCAGTAAGACAGGCATTAAAAAAAAAACAAATTATCGACTTAAGAGGGACAATAATTAATTAATCAGAAATGGGATATTAAATGGAATTTGTAACTTTTTCCATTCATGAATAAATGTCTAAATCTTAATCCAGATTCGACATATTTCACATTAAATCAACAACTACAATGGAAGAGGAAGTATATTTACATCTCCTGCTCACACACAATTCATAAACTTATTTCTCTCCTATTATATCCTGTATCTCTACTCTCTTAATAAGGCTTCCCTCTCTTCTCTCTAATCATCTCATGTCTCTTTTCTCTTCTCTCTAATTATCTCATGTCTCTTTTCTCTTCCCTCCTATATATCTCTCTTCTCCTTTCCTATAAAAATCATTCAATTTCTTCTCAGAAGATTATTACATACAAAACAAGAAGATACAATTCTCCTCAGTTCTCAGCAATGTTGCATAAAAAAACTTTGGAAGATGAATATAGGCTATAATATAATTATCGAGAATTACTTCTCCTCCTCGCGGTAAAAACTTATTTCTCTTCAATTCCTCTCTAATATTCTCTCTCATTACTTCTCTCCTATTATCTCTTGTCTCTCTTCTCACGATTTATCTCCCATATCTTCTCTTCCCTCTTATTTTATCTCCCATATCTTCTCTTCCCTCTTATTTTATCTCCTTTCATCTTCTAAGGAGAGCATTGCTTACAATATTTGGAAATGCAATTGATCCTAGTTATTAACGTAATTGCATAAGCCAACTTCAGAGAATTAATATGGGTTCACTTAAAGAAAAAAATTTGATAGAATATAATAAAATGATACTAGATGAAGCAAAAAAAAAAAAAAAAAAAAAAGAAGAGTGAACTTCAAATATGTATCAATGTATCTAAAGTAAATAAATATATATCATTATTTTAAATAATAGAATGAACATTAAATTTTGCAGTTCTTTGTAATAAAACTTTAATGAATGGAATTAAATTCAACAAAATTCACTTTGTTTTTACCTGTAGTTTGAAAAATGTTAAAAACACATTAAACGTGTCCATCTTCGTGAAATCAGGAAAATCATAAAACTAATTCTTAAAAATGAAATACGGAAAATAATAAGAGGTTTTTCCCGAGTTAAAATTATACATAATTATGCAAAACTGCTATCTATAAAAATTTATTATTGATATACAATAAAAACTTGGTAACTCATATTTCAAGGAAAACGCAACAAATTTAGATTTTATGAGCTGTTAGATAAGCATGTATTTCGAGTTACAAAGGATGTAATGGCTATGATTTCACTGAAAGGCACAATTTGTAATTATGTTTTTCAAGTTGTAAGCGATTGGACTTATTTCGACTTAGGTAAACTTATTGTATTTGTATTAGTAAATAATAAAGTACAATTACACAGCTACAAAAATTAAGGAGAAATTTATTATCGTTTGAATCAAGGAATTCGGAAATTGTTTTTTCATTTATCCATATTGCACTGCCATTTTTTACTTCATGCGACTTTTTACCGCGTTGATAACGTCAAATTTTCCATCTCCTCTTAAATTTAAAGTTTTCAATTTCCATTCGGTATTCATGTTATAACGATACTTGTTAGGCGATAAATATAGAATGATTATAAACTTCTTTTAAGCAATAAACCAAAACATAAACACAACATATACAATATGTTACTTAGAACGTGAAATGAACAGAAATTCACGAGTACAATGTACAAAAGTATCAAACATTTAAGTGAATCCTCTGGCAAATGTTTAGAATATTATTGCTTCGAGTTTGAGGAATTCATATTGTGACATCATTACATTCCTAAATTCGACATACTGAGTCTGATTTTTTTTTAACTTCGAGTGATAGTGTATAAATTTGTATCATTACAATCTAATAGGGAAATCATATTTTGTTCGAGTTACTAAGTTTAAATAATTCGATGTACCACGTAATTACGGGTTCATCGGAAGAGAATGGCAACTTACTTCGACTTTCTAAGGATTCTGAGTTAACGAGGTTTGATTTATCTAGTTTCCCCACTGTATTTACATAAACATCTGGAGTCTTCATCCGTTGCAAAGACTTCACCTAGATCATGATCTGCAAATGCCGGATGGACCTAATCTTGAAATTTTCACAGATGGATCAGGCCTAAATGACAAAATAAAAGCCGCATTCGCTGTCTTCCTATTCGGCAGCAAGAAAGAGGAGGTGCTCTTCAGACTAGAAGATCATAACACGGTCTTTCAGGTGGAGGCATTAGCCCTTCTGAAGGCTGTCGAGGGGTATTTAAGGCTTTCAACAACATCGAAAGTCAACATCTATACCGAATCACGGTTGGTTCTGGTTTCTCTTCAGAATCTAGAATAGAAACACCCGCTGATCTAAGGCATCAAGACGGCTCTCCAGAACATGCAAATAGAAAGAGGAATCGGCCTGCATTAATTTAAAGTCTGCGTAGGCATATGGGGGAACGATCAGGCGGAAGAAGCTGCGAAGAGGGCAGTTCAATTACCACTAGTCACGGCACCACTACTGACTTCCAAAAGAAGGATGAAGTGGTTGCTGAAAGGCTATGGACTTAGGAAATGGTACCTGCGACAACAAGATAAGACCATAGATAGGCTATCGCACCAAATCTTGCCCAAGCCGGAACTACATCTCCGAGTCAAAGACAGAAGAGTTGTGCAGCTGGTGACAGGCCATAGCAGATTCCGTACATATCCCAAAAGGTTTGGGATCATTGAAAAGGGTACTTGTGATTGTGGGGATGATGAAGACGTCATCCACATAAAAAACGCGGGTGTCCCATAACCAGGTTTTGGCCTCGATGCTAGATCTAACGGATTAGTTTCGCTGCTACAGCCAAGGAATCTAGCGATCCTTTGGGATCTGATGGGAAAAATTGAGGAAATGACTTCGACCATCTCGATGCATACCCGAAAGTGTCAGAGTTGATCGTACGTAAGTACGACAAACAGCGGCGAATTTGCAGATCTGGTGCAAGGCGACAATCTTATTCCCCGACTTATTGCACTTAAGGAGGCACTTTCCTCAAGTGCTAAAACTAGAGGTTAGTAGGCTCACGCTTGATTTGCCAATCCCCCAGCTTGTTGGTAGTCAGTTGGTGTCAAGCCCGGAAAATAGAGTTTCAAATATGATAGCACAGGACTAGATGTCTGAGCGCATCCAAAGTTCCATAGCCCTAACCGAGTTAAATACTGTTTGTGGCATCACCTGGGAAGGTTTTATAATTCTGCACTGAATTATTTCCCCGCACATAGTTGTTTTCCTCTGTCTTCATTTTTAAAGTTGGTGGGTATAAATAAACAACACACGGCAAGGAAATTGTGCTTCTTGCTTGGGAAAAATGCCGCAGAAACTGTTGTGATGTTGAAAGCAACTTACAAAGATGACGCTTTGAGAGAAATACTCTGTGAAGACCTTCCATCATTATTAAAAACTATCTCAAAGTCTAATTAAATGGTAAATAAGTTCAGAACTCCAATTGAAAATACACAAGAGAAGGACAAAACACTTTACTATCTACCAAAAAATACTCAATATTGCTCTTTCTCTAATCCTTCTTACCTCAGTTAATCCTTGTTTGTGCTCAAATTATGAAGTCTTTACCAATCAAATCCCTCCTTCTGATACAAGCATTTCTCGATTATTGCAAATTTGACTTCTATTATTCTGATATGGAATCACTTCCAACTATCTTCGATATAAACGATTAATTATGATGAATCATTCCAATCGACAACATTTATCAGCTAATAGTGATCCTCTATCTCCCATCTCTTTGCATTCAATTCTGTTTCGCTTATACATCATTATTTCTCATGCGATTCACTACCCTTCTTATCTTTATTTAATTTTTCTAATCACGTTTCATTTTGTTGGGAAGGAGATGTTATTATATGCAATTCAAATTACCAAAACGTTATCGAGGTTAGCGAAGAGAAAATCGCGAATAGCCCAACGTCACAACTCATGTGAACGAATGATTTCCTCATTTCAAAAATGACATGTTGATTGATGACAAATCCCGTTCTGGACGTCCAAAAACTTCCTGAACATACAAAAATACAGTGCAAATTCATGAACTTGAACTTGAAGACTGACGACCATTGAGGAGTTAACGCTGTCTTAAAGCTCGATTCAGATAATTGAAACAGAAGACTTGAGAATAAGAGAGTTTGCTGCCGTATTAGTGTCTCTGGGCTTGATTAACCAGCAAAGAAAACTCTCTCAGTGGGCCAGTTTTGGCCAAAACCTCATTACTTCCTTGTCTTACGCATCTTACTCACCTGACCAAGTTTGGTCCGATTTCTTCTTGTTTCTGCACTCGAAGAGATGTATAAAAGAATACCGATTTGACGGCGTAGAAGTGGTGATGAAAAAAAGAGAGAGGAGCTGTCAGCCATCACTGAAGATGGGTATAAATTGTTTTAAATCACCGATTTTAAATCACCAATTTGATAACTATATTAAATATAATGGATTACTTTTAAGGTGGTAAGGTTGGTTTTAAAAAAAAAATTAAATATATAGCTTAATATTTTTAAGATTTTCCCTCGTACATTAGACACTCTCTCAATGGACAACAGTGAGGACAAACCCTTAGCTAAATAACCAAAAATGGCTAGTATTATAAGAAATATTCTTATTCTAGATTCTGGGAAGTAACGAAATATCAATAACTAAATAAAAATCATCATATTCACTGTTGAAACTAAACAAGGACAACGTCCCCAATAATACCATGCTCTATTTTCATCAGAATAGAACGTTTAATATAAATAGAAGGGGATGATAAATGCTAAGCGACAACGAACTGCACGATATGATTCAGGCGATCCGATATCTAATTTTTTTGTTGAGTTCGGAGAACTGATTGTTAAAATGGCAATTGTAAACATGATTCTCTCTATAAAAGGGTGCCGAGAAATCGTCAAATGTATAAAAAATCACAAAATTACGTTCTTTAATTTTTTTTAAAACACATCCTTTTGCCCTATAATGTATTCTTATAACTATACAATTCATGTAAGTGTTCAAAGGGCTAATCGAAGCAATTGTCAAGTTCGGAGCAGAGGAAAAGGTTTCTCAAAAACGAATATAATTGGTTCAGAGAATAAAAGTCCACGTACCGTTTTTTTTAATAATGACTTTTATTTATATCTACTTCCTTTTAAGGCAACCGAAATCTTAAAATGCTTCAAATTTAGCATTTTTTGTTTATTTTGATGTTAAAAATTAGAGGGCATTTCGCTGATTTCGTAAATGTATTATTTAGGAGATTTTAATAAATAGAATGCTATCAAATTGAATTTTGATACTGTAAACAAATGTGTATCATGTCAAAGAGAAAAAAATATTTAGATGCGTTTTCTTCAAAATAAGTTTCTTATAATTAAAAAATACGCCTTCTTTAAAATTTACATCATCCACAAGGCTGATATTTTCCACATTTTAAAATGAAGTTATTTCCATCCATAAAAAGTTTTTGAATTACCATTTTGTTCAGAATACTTCAGAAACAACAAAAGAATTCTAGTTACAATAAAAATTAACTGAAATTTAATTATAAGGAATTATTATAGCCATCATTAATAACTTTATAACAATTTTATAACCTGAATTTGTTTGCTACCAGTGATTTAACGCCAAAAAAATGTAAATGATTTTTTTTTGTCAAGTATTTGAATGAATAATTCTAATATAACTTTTATTCTTTTTCCTAAGAATCTGATTCATAGTTATGTTTGCTGTTACACACACAACTATCTGATATTTATTTCCCAATTTACTCTTGAAAATTAAATTGCTTACTTGCAAACTATAGATATAAGTTTATACGTTTGACCTTTTACACTCTTGACCCGTAAAGGATTCTCCAAATCAAATCCAAAAGAAATAGTTTCGAGTTAAAACCTTGTAAATTAATTTAGATAGTTACATGAAAGTATCTCGGATATAACTACGAAGGTTATTTCTTTCTTTTAAAAAGTAAGTTTTATAATTACTGCAGAATATATCAACATTATTTATCCCGTTTTTTTAATTCAAAAATGTCATTTTCCAGCAATTAACAAACATTTTTTCTTATTTTAACTTTTTTAGAACACTTTTTACAATTCTTCAACAATACAAAACTTTCTCAAGTACAAAAACGATGTCAAATTTAAACTCAAAAATGAATTGAAGCAAACAATTATGAGATAAAAAGTCAAATTACGAATAGTATTAAGATATCAAAATTAAACAAGCGATAAAATATTAAAGTATGTCATAAAATATAAATGCTGTGGGTAATATTCTTGTGGATAATATTCTATAATTCTTATTACGTATTAAAATTTAACCAAACGATAAATTAGTAAAATATATCTTAAGGCACCCATCTACCAGCCATTTCGACATAGGGAACGAAATGTTAATGTTCTGGAATTTGTACTTTACTCCTCAAATCTGAATCTCCTTGTATTTATTTAAATATATTATAAAATGAATCCGAAAGAGCAAAAAATAACGAATATTTCCGCCGAATCCCATTTCCCCAAATTTTTAAAATATTTTTTCGTTCCGTTAAAATAGACGTAAAAATAATTTTAAAATTCGGAGGAAAACTCTGACACCATACGATCCTTTATTACTTCCCCCCCCCTTCAAATGCACTTTATTGCATTCAAATAAATACACTGCATTTTTAAAGGAAAATAGGAATTCCATAGGATTAACATTACGTTCATGAAATCAAAATGGATGGTAGACAGAAACCTTAAGAGATATGTAATTATCATTACTATTAAATAAAAATGAAATATATCTTTTCATATGAACTATTTTCAACTAAGAGATAACCTGATATATATCCAAAATTAAAGCAATATGCATCATAAAATTCGGAAAGGAGCAAATAAGTTGTCCACTCAGCCTGTAATTATTTTTCATACCTTACATTCCTTTGAGTAATTTTGATTTTTTTTAACTATGAGGATATAAATATAAGCAGGAAAAATAAAAATATTTTACTTGCTTCCCTTTAAAGTGTTACATTGTTATAAATCAAGTACATTGTTTCATGTTTTTAGCAAATTGGGTGTAGCTTTCGCTTTTATTATTATTTTTCGCTTCCATTCTGTCTCTCTCTCTCTCTTTGTTCTTCTTTTCTCTTATTATCGTTCCTCGTGCTACAAAAAGTGTTATTTTCATTCTTATTCTTTTCTTTTAATTTTGATAGCTCCTAATCAATTTTTTTCATCGATATGCTGCATTCAATTCTTACACAACCTGTTTCTATGAACAGATAATCCCTTTTGTCATAGCTCATTTCTTATCAAAACCGAAAATATTCAAAGTTATTTTATTATACCATAAAATATGTTTGACATATCAGTGAATTTTTTTTAAAGAAAACCACTATTACCAAAATTCATTCAAATTCATATTTTAATCGCTTGAACTCTTAAAATCTCTTAAATACTTTTAAAACTGCTGTCACCAAAGAAAGGGTTGAAATTATTGTATAAATTAAATAATTTTACAATTAATAATCCGGAAAATGGGCTGATGACACCCAAGTCATTATAGTCTTTGCAATTAAAAAGTAGTCATTAAAACACATTCCTGACCTGTTTTGTCTCTCGTATCCAATGAGCATTATTCCGATATTTTATATTTTAATTTAAATAAATTATAATGTTCTAAATCAAAAATAATACTAATTTTTAAATAATACATACATTTCATTTAACTCGTTTTTAAGCAAATTAAATTTCTTGACATGAAAATTACTTACCAAAATCAGATAGAACAGATAGCTGTTTAAGAATTTTACAGACAGAGAGTTTCACTTTCAGCTATATCTTACGGGAAAGTTATTAAACAAGCCAATAGTTTTCAGTTGACATCATTTGATCAGAAGTGAAGCAACGATGAAGTCAATCATAATGACATTCATGAATGCATGTGATCTTTACGCCGCTGGACTTGGTGACGTAACTTGACGTGAACGCATCAAAGGCTTCCGTAAAGCATTCAACCATGATATTCAATTGCGTGCAGTTCCCGAACCATGATTTTTTTAAAGATGGATTTCGCACTGGTAGTGTTGAAATTTAAATGCAATATTCGAATAATAAACCACCTATTTACCTTGATACACCGCAGTAACATGATATTCAAAATACTTATAATTTTTTTTTAATATACGGTTCATGTTCTATCGAAAAACAGTGAGATAAAAAACCATACGACTTATGGTGTGTGTTTACTTGTGAATAATATTCAAAATAATACAAAAATATACTTTTAAATTATCTGATTGTTTAGTAAGTCTTAAGAGGAGCAATCTGAATAGTTTTTATATCACCATGAAGTGGACCCTAGATACACACACACTCACATCATCGTAACCATCAATTTTCATTTAAGTATCGTGTTTTTTTTTATTTTATAGCGATTAAATATCACGTTTTCGTAATATTAAAATTGTGTGCGAACAGTAAAATGTTCTCCAAACTGACCTAGTGATCTTCAAATGCTAATAAAACATTTAATCATAAGCATGTGACTAGAATAAATTATCACATGTTTCATCTATCACTGAACTGTATTATTTTTTTTTGAGCTACATTTTTCATCAATACAAAGATATTAAATTAAATTAATATTTATTGTCCCCGTTAACCAGCCATTTTGATTTCGTGAACGTAATGTTAATCCCATGAAGCTTCTACATTTGATCTCAAACTTCTTATTTTATCTATTTAAATACAAAAAAAAAAAAAAAAAAAAGGCATCCAAAAGAGAGAGAGAGAGAGAGAAAAAATGAAGGTTTCTGCAAAATTACATTCCTTCTCCACACCGAATGAAAATTTTTTTTACCTTATTTTAATTATTCGTGTGAGGTTTTCCCGGCCTGTAAAAAGTATTTTTAAAACTTTGCGAAAATCGAGAAGAAAATGTAATTCCACAGAAATTTTGATTATTATTGGTTTTTTTTTTTTTTTTTTTTTTTTTTTTTTTTTTTGCTCTTTTGTGGAGGGCTTTCTTTTTTTTTCTTTTTTTTTTTTTTAATATTCAGACAGATAAAATAATCTAGTACTGCGGAGGGAAGAAGAAATTCTATAGGATTAATGTTACATTCATGAAATCAAAATTTCCGTAGACGAGAGCTTCATTGTTTGAATCTAATATTGCAATTGTTAAAATGATGAAATACTTTTTCGAATATTTGTTCCGTCTACATAGATCCAGAATGTGCGTGTACATATGAAATGCTTATTTAATCTTTAAAATTTTTATCTAGAGGGATTTATCTTTGGCAACCCTGTTAAAATTGTATTGACGCTCAGGAATTCGGCAAATCACCAATCCGGCACGGTTCTGGTCCCGTACTGTCCAGATGGATTAGATCTTACTACATGTATATACAACGAGAGACATCAAGGAATATATTATTTTTAACCATCCAATGGGCTATTATTTCGGGTGGGCGTTTTGGCGTACCAAATCACTTTTCAATTTTAAATAATTTCTTTTTTACATTTAGCTTAAATAAACTCAATTTAATAATTTATCTTAAATTTTAATATCGAAAAAGTTTAATATTGTTCATTTCTCGATATTTCATCGTATACTTCATTTCTGATATTTAATTGAGTAATTTAATGATAATTATATAAAAAAAAGCGCACCTTAGGTGGCTAAATCTCTTTTTTGAAAACTTTGTATAAAACATTTTTTTTTAAATATAATTTTATGTGTATTTTTCATACAAATTACATTACGGATTCACTAAGTGATAATGGAATTACTAATATTTTTAAATATAATATTATTGTATGATATTTTCCAACCGAAATTTTGCAGAGCACTCTCGGCAGTAGGATTATCTGGACTAGAATAAAAGTAGCTACGAAAGGCAAAAGTTCATGGCCACGGATTTCCATGATTGCTAAATTGAGAGGCACATTAGTGTCTGGAATCCTGAAATGACCATGGAGGTACTCCATGTTAAATGAACTAGCACTGAAAAATTTCCATCAATAACGTATGGAAATTAGAATAGGGATATATCCGCTCAGATGTGTTTACGTCATCACTGACCGTGACTCAGAATTCTCAGATGTATTGTTAAAAAACTTTTATACTTGTGTAACATTTATTGTGAGATTGATTCGAGTGACCACAGCAATCGAGGGATCATGCTTGTCGACAGTGTTGCTTCCATCGAGTCGTGGGTTCGAGTCCTGATGCCACTAAAGACCCGCCATGTAGCTGGCTGATGTACGTATAATCTGTCGAGGCTCCAAGTTCTCTTGTTTAGCCGGTGTGGGAGATTGGGGAAGGAAAGATCAGGTCAAGTGTCGTCTTCGTCACTTGACCGAGGCTCAAAATTATCAGGTTCATTGCTAATAGGCCTTGAGTTGTTTTTAAATGCGACGTTTATAGATAGTTAATGGAGATCAACTCAATATAATAAGAAAGGATACAGGATTAAGTGATCGAAACGCAGACTATCTTCGGATTAATATGTTTGTACTGTATTTTATATAATAATAAGCAATTGAAAGTGATTCACACGCACATCTTTAATTTTTGTATAAGTTTTAGCATCATATTTATTTTTTTTATATTTTCAATAATTTTTTTTCTTTTTCTTCTTGATTTGTAAAAATTTTCTCTTAGAATTCTTCGTACATGTTTTTTCATAGAAACGTAATCTTATTTTTCTGACCAAGGAGAACGAAGAACTATTTGAAAGGCTTCACGAAATAAGTAAGATTACGACATGTACTTTACTCAGAATTTGATTTATCGAATTTTTCGATTGAATTAAGTGTCTTGAAATTTCCCGAGAACTTTTTATCTCTGTATCTAAGAGTAACAAAAATCCGAGAACCGATAAACTCCAGTATATATTCCTCCTTTTTTTGACTTAACCTTTTTTAAGTCGTATGTATAGAGAAGTTCTTCTTGCATAAGTATATTTTTGGGATAAACGAACATAAAATACTTTAGATTTTTTTTTCAAATGAATAAGAATGTCATATATTTTCTAGTTTTGTAGCTAGAACCAAATATGGTCACAATTTGAAAAATAGAAAAAAAAAGTTCGTGATAATGACTTTCGAATTTACCATTTTATGGACCATTGTAACTAAAAGCATAAGTGTTTGATAAAAATTTCTTTTTTTTAAAGAAAAAAGTTTTCCAAACATAGGAACATAACTTAAAAAGATGCTGGGAGGAATGGACATGATGGAAAAATAAAACACTTTTTTTACATGTGTGTTTTAAAATTATTAGTAGAGCTTAGATTTTTAAGAGCCTGATAATGATATTTTAATCATCTTATGGAACTATAAAGTAATATATTTAGTCAAAAATTGTTTCTTTTCCTTCTCAGTTGAAGATGGACATGACTTTTGACACAGTTGTATTTAAGTACCATTTAAAAAAGTATTACTTAAACAAACAAAATATTTTACTCCTCATGTGTATAAAATAATACACAAAAAATAGTGAACCAATTCTTTTATTGATGTTACTGTATATTTTCTTTGAAAAAATTATAGAACTTTGTAATTTTGGAAATTTGATTTTTTTTTCTTTTTTTATATAAAAAAATATTTCTTAACACTTAGGTATTACTTAAAGGAAATATTTTTGCTTCACTATGTGTATCGATATCTTTTACATAAGTTTAAAAAATTTGAAAAAAATATAGTTTTCTAATTTTTTAAATTGTATCTCTAAATGCAAATATGCCTCCAAAATCATGTCTACATTCAACTATGAGCAAACAAATTCCTCTTTGATTAAAAAAATCTCTTTATATCTCTATAAAGTGTTTAAAATATCATTATGGGGCTCGTAACAAAATTTAAGCTCTGCTAATAATTTCAAAAAATATATATCACAAAAATAAGGAGTTTTAAATACAGTATCTTACTATTCCTCACATATCCTGCTACCCCTGAAAATAGGACGATCCCATTCAGAACGGGGGCGTATGGCCACATAAGATATAACAGATTTTTACTTAAGCGTTAAGAAAAATATCAGATAAACACATAAGTAATACCGGAAAAGAATTTTGATATACAGAGGAAAATGAACATATAAAAATGTTCTTTTAATCATGATAAATGTTCTACCTTTATTTACCATATTTAATTTTTTTTGCTTTGGAATCTGGCATCAATACAAAAAAAAAAGGAATAATTACGTTAAATGCTTGAATTTTCAAAGCAACATCTATTGAAATGGAATTTATAACGAGATAAAAAAAAACATATTTTGTATTTGTTTGTTCCAAAACACAAGTTCTTAATGTAAATTATGATTCTGAATGTATTCCTTGAGTTCTAAAATAGTCTATTATTTATATGAAAAACATATCTCGATATCTAATTTATGTAATTTAAAAATTTCTGAAGCAACGCAACATAATTCAGTTATCGACCAGAAACTTTGTTTTCAGAATTTCACGTTACTCCAACTGTTTTTCTCGTAGTTCATTTTCTACATTTTGATCATATCGCGTGATCCATTTGGTATGAAATAACCTACTAAAGAGAATATAAACTTTATCATTAAATTCATGCGAATAATACGAGAAGCACGAACGGCAAATGTGTAGATTTGAAATACTCGCCTTAATTCGTAGTTTGCTAGGTGCACTTGTAAACAACTTTTGTTTTCTATGTCTGAAAAAAACAGATCGATCGACAAAAACACAATAAGTAAACACTTGTCCGTTAGGGATATTTGTGTCTGAGAATTGTAATGGTAGCTATTTGATTGGTCGATACAGCTCGATTAATATCATCTTATATAAACAATACGTAATGAAAAACTTCATTAAGATATTGATTAAATATGTAGAACACGATAAAGAATCCATCTCCCATTAAGAAATCCATATGTAAACACGGAATTGTTTAGTTTCATTTAATTTCAAAAGACTTTTCACATATGAGAGGGACTCAAAAGGTGTCTATTTTCGATGACAGATGGCGTTATAAAAGCAAGTTGGTGTTACCATTGTGTGCTACCATCGTTTGAACGGCGACAAAACAAATTTGACACTGATTCATAAGTTAGTTCTGATTGTTGCCGCATCCAATTGTGGTTGTCATGCGTGTCGATTTGTTACCATCGATGAGACTTGGTTTCATCATTGTGCTCTGGAAACCAAAGATATTGATTGCTTCTAGGGAACACAAACGATTTTACATGACAAACGATTTTATTTACTTTTTATGGGTTATACTGCGTCAGAGGTCTTCAATCTAGGTTCCACGGAACCCTAGGATTCCTTGGAACTTTGACAGGGGTTCCGCAAGTGATCACTATTTGCTTAATCGAAGCGCTAAAATTTTAGTACATTTTTAATTTTTATGTAAATGATAGAATTCTTTTTTGTTTGCTTGTAAAAATAAATATAAATAAATATTTTATGGGTAAAATAAAATTTTAAATTTCGTAAAAGTTACCTGCTTCAAATACATTAATCGAGACGTATTAGGTCATATATTAGTCTTCATTCTTTGACTCAGGTGAAGAATCGCCCACTTATTTGACCACTTATTTCACTATTTTCAAGGTATAAATTAAATTTGACTCCTCTCTTTAAAAATTGAAATTTGGGGCCAATTGCATTTTGAAAGATAATACCGAATGCTTTCCTAATTTGTATAATAATTTAGTTGATGATAAACCAGAAAGAAAGAGTAAAAATTGTTTTAGTCTAACACTTATCAGACCATCAAAAACATTTCTTGAATATTTCCCTGTTCGAAAAGAAAAATTATCCTGGATCCAAAATCCTTCTCAAGGCAGTGACGCCTCAGAACTCCCAATAAAGCAAAAAGAAAAACAAATTTATATATCGACCGGCACTCAATTGAAATTATATTTTCGTCAAGTTGATACGCATTTTTGGACTGACGTTAGAAGAAAAAAAATATCCTGAAATTGTCAAAAGAGCTGTGAAATGCCATATGTATCAACCTATGTATGAGAAAACTTTTTCTCTTTGTACCCTGCGTTAAAACAAAATACAGAAATATATTGGATGCTGAAGATGTTATTAGGTTACAGATTTCAACAATTATTCCAGACATAAAAATACTTCGCAATAAGAAAACAATCCCTGCCAAATCATTAAAAAAAATTCTTTTTATTAATTTGTTATAATTTAAAATATTGTTGCTTTTCTTTAATATTCATCGAACATATTTCAGAAAAGAAAAAAAAAAAAAAAAAAAAAATTAAAAAAATTAAAATTAATTAAATTAAAAAAAAGTTTCTTTTGTGATAAAATAGAAATGTGGTAATAATCTTGTAAATTTGAGTAGGTTAAAAGCTTTGATATCTTATTTTTTCTTCTCTTTGATCAAGAGGTTTCTTCAAGAAAATGGTAAGCTCAAAGGGTTCCCCAGAGTTTAAAAGGTTGAATCCCCGTGCTCTACATTACCCATTCTATTTCTTATTCTTAACAGCCATTTCTCATACATAACTCTTCATGGGTACTTTTTTAACCCCCCTCATATGTGAGGGTTTTTAGAGTTATCTATCAAAGGATCTAAGAATTAATCAAATGAATTTCTTTATGCAAAATCAATATGATTTGGAGAACTATTTAGAACATAAATCCTCGAAGTGTGAAGTTCAAAATGAAGTGTTTTAACACGAGAGTTATTCAAAAGAAGAACGTGTAGTTATGATTTTATTAAGAATACCCGTTAACATGTTATAATTGTTAATGAAAATATGTATAATTGTTGAGCTGTCATACTGAAAATATGATATTCAAAAACGGTATGTTATATATATATATATATAATTGACAAACTTTATTCAATATGAATGAAAAAGATGAGAGAAAAAAGAGAAGATTCCTAGTTACGCTGATGTTATTGATATCATTACTAGGGATGTCCAAACCTTGAAAGAAGCCTTCTTTTCTTTATATATTGGTGAAAATGGAATGCATTGACAATAAATGAATCTGAAACCAAGTACAAGCCTGTAATGAAAACGCCATTTAACGATACTTTCAATCACTCAAAAATTGGTGCCCATGAGTTTGAAAGTGTACTAAGTTTTAATTTCTGTGGATCTCTGGTTAATTCAAAAACTGACATTATCTCTGAGATTCAAAATCGCAGTATTTCTCTGGCCAACAAAACGTTCTTCAGACTCCACTATTTATTGAGGTCCCGTTTTTTCTCCGTAAAAACAAAGCTTCTTATTTATAAAACTCTCGTTAGACCGGTACTAATATATGGTTTGGACACTCGGTCTTTAACTAAAAATGGAGAATACAAAATTGCAGTTTTTGAGAGAAAGGTTATCAAAGTATTCTCAGTGTCGTGGAAGAAAATGGCATTTAGCGAACACTTAAATTTATAGAATTTTTAATGATCCAGATATAATTCAATGTGTTAAAGTGAAACGAACGAATTGGGTTTCATATAATAATGTTAGAATAGGTGAAAAATTTTTTTTTTATTGTAAAGCCTTTTACAAGTTGGATAAAAGAAAAACTATAAAACTACAGTGACTTGATTCTGTCGAATCGGATTTTAAAATGATTGGGAAGAGGAACTAGCAGAGGTACTATAGAAAAAGGCAGTTTTTCTTGAAGGAATCTTCAAAAGAAAACATTGACTTGTGTCAAATAGGATGATGAAGATTCCTGGGCGAAAGATGAGCAGAGAGAAAACATCTTTAAACTATCATCCGTTGATTCTGGTTACAAGTACGGGGGAAAGGGTGAGAGTGAGAGAGATCGTACTTAAAAAAGGGAGCGGATGTTGATACGATTAATTTTATATTAGAAACCTCAAATTAAGGGAATGACTTGATTTTTATTAAAATTTTAAAAGAAATCCTTAGAACACATTAAAATTTGCAATAAATGTAAGACCCCTTGTAAAACCCAACTAAATGGTCTAAAATCAACATTTATCAATGTAACACAAGGAAAGATGTTTATTCTTCCGAAATAAAGCGGAGTTCCTTGTTTTCTTTCATCTCTTTCCTAATTTTCAGTGCTGACCTAATTACAAGCTACAAAATTAACTGAATTTTTTTTACTGAATATACGTTTGGAAGAGCATGAAAATGAACTTTATTTTTCCAATTACAGTCGCACCCCATGAACTCGGGGACTATGGTCACTAAACCGCAAGGTAAGAGAACTTCGAGTTACAACATAAATATAAATTGAGCAATAATATAAACTCCATCACATCGTAATTAGTATTAAACATCGATATGAATTTTCTGCGTCACTCTCTTCACACTCTTTCAACTTTAATTTTGATTACTTCGGAAAGCGCTATTCAAGAAAAATCTTTATGTCACTTAAAATTTGACCACTAAAAGAGGTTGGATGTATAGATAATCTTGCTGTTCACGAGATTTTGAAAATAATCCCTTAAAAAATCCAAACTGGAACAATTAACTTTTCGAGAAATTGTAATTCATATCCAATCCAAACATTCAAATCTAAAAAAGAGTAATAAAAAATATTATAATGGGTGATCCTCTCTTAGCATCAAACTTTACAAGAATGCGTCTCAGAGACATCCTTTTGTTCATCAGTGTCAGGTCTGATTTTTATCATCTCTCGTTTGCGACGAAAATTATCATCTGTACTTTATGAACCGGGGACTTGTGGCTCACATTTTTCTCTTTCTCTTGCTTCCGACATTTAAAGTACTGATTTTCCTCCATTCTTTCTTTGTATTTCATTTTCGTTACTTTGACGCTTATATATTTAGATTTGAATAGCGATTTTATGACCTTCACCATGCCAGAAAACTTATAGCGTAAAATATTTTGGGCTCCTTTTAAAGTTCCCCCTCCATGCTGGGATTTTGTTTCTTCTTTTCAGCTTTCGCTTCATTGCGCATTTCTTCCAAGGTAGCGACGAGTTTGATTCCCTCGTTCCCTTTCATTTTGACTCAAATCTCAGCTGGTCTTTTTTTTTTTTTTTTTTTAATGCTTTTTAAGGTTTATCCTTCCGCATCTCTGTTGTTGGTTTATTTTTTTTAGTTTCGTAAAGGATTCCTACGCTACCTCTACTTTGGTTCCTACTAGCCCAAATATTTAAAGGATGGTCTCAAAAACAACCTTTTACTCATCTCCGTTTATTCGGATATTTATTTTCTCTCTTTCGGGGCGAAAATCATGGGTGCACTTTACAATCAGGGGACTTGCGGGTTTGGGTTTGGTAAAAGATTCATGTTCTATTCCTAAGCTTCCTTTTAGCGCCCAAGTACGTTTTAACTTCTTTCTTTTTTTTCTTCATGCTTCTAATTCCTCTTATTCGGAGTATAAATTTGCTTATCATATGATGTGTAAAATTGAAAGAAAAAAATTATTATCTTTTTTACAGGAAAACCAGAAAGAAAGGATTAATCTGAATTTCATAAAAAGGTAGTCATAGAAAAACCAAGAGCTTACTCCTGAGTTAACGGAGTCCATTTGTATTGTGGAAGTTATTTTTTCCGAATATTTTAGAGCACCGGATATGTGAGTGTTCAAATCTTTAATAAATACTTAAAAATTCATCCTAAAATAAAAATATATAAATTTAATCACGCTGAATCAATTTTTCTCTCTCTCTTTCGAACGCATTTTATTCCTTACAACTAAAAGCAATAATTTAAATTTAAGAAAAAACCTAGAAAACTTTGTAGGATTAACATTACTCTCAGAAATTCATGATGATGAGTCCACCGGAGCATTAATGGGATTTCAAGAATGCTACCTAACTTTCTACCATCCCTTTAAACCAGGCCTCGCCGACCCACGGCCCGCATTTGGCCCACCCTGTATTTACCTGTGGCCAGCGGGTCTAGGTCACCTGAACAATATTTCAAACTTTTAATGTACATAAAACTATGAAGGAACATTCCACACCATAAATCATTCGTATCATACCTCATTACTATGAGAATATCCCAGCACACAAACTCAACTATCGTCACAATTTTTCTTCTATATTCTTGTTTTGAAACAACTACAAAGTTGAAATCATTTTAAAAACTTCGTTGGTCGTATTGTATGAGTGGGGGATGCACGTGTATATTTGCTAAGAAAGCCTACTGAAGAGCGCGAGCTTGCTTTACTAGAAGCAGGGGAGGAGGAATGGATGACAGTATCATGCGAAATAGCAGCAGCCAGTCTGTTTGCAGCCACCCTAATATATTTGACCCAAATCTATGATTTCAGACAGACTGATTGCTCCGTGCCTTTTGATCACTAATAACTCTGTGACGTTGGATTATCCGAGATTTTCTCTTCACTAACCTTGGGGACTTAAATTGGGATTGATTGCATGAAATAACAATATCTTCCCAACCCAAATGAAACGTGATTATGTTAATTAGATGCAGTTGGAAATAAAGTTAAGTGATTTAGAGATGATGGTATATAAGTAAAGGAAAATTTAGAGGATAGAGGAAGAGTGGGATTAACTCTGAGTATATTTCCAGCAAAAGACCGATAATATCAACAGTAGTTAAGCAGCTATAGCTGTCTCAGAGAATTTGACAAATCAAAGCAACCTCAACTGGAAAGGTTTTGGTAAGAGCGTATTCATTCAATAATATCTGAATTGTTGGGTTAATCTCAAGACCCAAAGAGAGATAAAACTCATTAAATATTATATTACAGTAATTGATAAAAAAAAATAGTTTAGTTGGAACTGACTTGCGTGTCTTTGCATAGGTTATTGACTTTTAGAATTAGTTATATTTGATTATATTATGGCACAAGAGTCGGGTAGAAGTAATGGCATACCACAACCCAACACCAGCATTGTGTTGTAACTGCAGGACAATTTTTTAAATTATATTTCGTACAAATATATTTAATTCAATAACATTCAATTAGCATTAATTTATTGCAAAATGTTCTTGATTCTGCAATGGGAATCGGGAGGATAAATCGCTTCCCGCGACTCGAGAGGTGAAAGTAGAAGTAATTTAAACGTGAGAGTTTGAATTGGTGTTAAAAGAGCCAAAATTTTAGAAAGGTGAAAATTAAATTCATTACACAAAGCGTGTGCGCACACGCACATAAATGTATAATGCGGTCGCACCAGAATAAAAAGCCTTTCCAAATCTTTTTAAAGCTTAAAGCTTTTTTTTTTTATTGAACTGGTCTGCTTTAATCTGTTCCAACACTTCTTCAAATGACGATATCACATATTTTAAAAACATATGAATTTAAAAGAAATCCATGAAAAGTATTCGGTTTTGCAATGAGGCTCTATTTTAATTTTGTCGCTTCAATTAGCATAGTTTTATTCTTTTCTATCGATTCAACTTCTTTAATTTACTCGTATTCCGTGTTCATTTCCCGACTTGTTTATGAAAATAGATTGAGAAATGAAGTAAAATACTTCTTCATTGCAGTTTTATGTGTAATACTCTTCTTCGAAACAGTCGAGGGGAGAGATTAAACAAGAGAATGAAAGCAATTTTTTTTTTGTGAGAATTTTCTGCGAGCAGGAAATATCATTGTACTTCCTTTTAGTCTAGTTGACGTAGATTCACTGTGAGACACGGCGGGTATAGAATAGGATTTAGACATTAGTTCGTGAGTTCGGTTTAGTTGAAACTCGCTTCTTCCTCTCTTCTGTTTAATTTATTATTTGTTCTGAACTGTGGAAGCTTATTTTTGCTGTTCCTCTCTAGCTAAAAATTTGTTTAATTAAAAATAGTTCTTTAATCCTTAATTTTTCTCGTAAACTTTGATAATTCGAATCGCATCCCAGTCCCCCGAGGACCCTTAGTAATTAATCTAAGATATAAACGGATTCTTTACACAGTGATAAACTATGTTCCAATTTCAGAGCACTACTTATGTTACAATAAATGAAATTCTGATGGAAGAAATACACACAATAATGTTAATGCGTACCAGGTTCAATAAGATTATAAAGTAATTTTAATTCTCAATGGGTTTCGAAAGTACCCTGACAGTCCATTAAGCTACAATAGTGAGATTTTTGTACTCACTATTGCACGAAATTTTAAATTTTCATTAAAATTTCTTTTAACTATAAATGTGTTTTATTGTCAATAAGAAAAGTAATTTAAAGTACATCACACTTTAAAAAATCAGTTTACGAAACTACAAATATATATATATATATATATATATAGAAACTAAAAATATATACAAATACTCTCTCCTTCCACGGGGGTAGGAACATTTAACGCCGAAAAAGAAAAACCCATCTATAAACAAGAAAATAACTATAAAAATCATACAAAAAATTATAATCGATACAAAATCAAAAAAGTTCTATCCAAAGAACAGATTTAGCCACCTAAGGTGAGCTTTTCTTTTATAATTATTTTTAAATTACTCATTTAAATATAAAAATTAAAGTAAACTATGAAATATCGATAAATGGACAATAGTAAACTTTTCCGATATTAAAATTAAAGGAAACGATAAATTATTAAATTGAATATATTTAAGCTAAATGTAATTAAAATTAAAGCAAACGATAAGTATTAATTATTAAATTGAATATTATATCAGCTACATGTAATTAAAAATAAAGCAAACTATAAATTGTTAAATTCAATATATTTAAGCGAAGTGTAATTGATCCAGTACGCCAAAAGTGATCCAATTAAAACAATAGCCCCTTGGGTGGTTAATATATATTTTTAAAGAAAATTAAGTTATCTAAAATAAATTTGAAATTGTTGAATAGACAACTGTTGCGTATGAAGAAAATCTCAAAGGAAAAGGAAATATCTTTGCGAAACATTTTGCGCAAAGGTATTCTAATTTTAAAAAAATGTGACAAATATTTACAATAAGAATTTAAAACATAAAAACGTTTTTTCCCTCACATTGTTAAGGTTAATGCTCGAAGCAAGAATTCTGAACTTGAAAAAAAAAAAAAAAAAAGCTAAAGAAGAGTGTAAGAATAAAAATGTTTTGATTTATTAAATTTGATATTTTTATCCTTATAGATGTGAGTCTAAAAATTTCAAAGAGAGTTCTAACACTTATATCAATTCCTTATATAAACTTACAAAATATGAAAAGAAAATGTAGAACAGTTTAAGTAGATAATGTTTTCAATTAGAAATGTTCTTCCAGTAAGGTTTCCGAAATTGATTTTAGAATATATTTGTTATAAATAGTAGCATTGATACCAATTAATAATTCGTATGAAATCAACATAGTCGATAATTCTTTATTTGTCAGCAAATAATGTTTTCTCATACAATTAAAAATTTTCATCAAATTTATAGTATTTATAAAACGAATATAAAAGCAGAACAGATGGGTTTTTTTAAAAAAAAAGTTTAATGGAGACTTTTTAGCTGAAAATAAAACAACTTAATAAAAACTTTTTTGAAAGTTGCATTATACCTAGTTTTTCCAAATAAAATAGAACAAAATGATTCGCCCAATTGTGTAAGACATTTCTACTCGTTGTCATGGAAACACAGCTGGAGACATCGAAAATGATCGCGTGAGTGAATGTTGAAAGCATAAGTGACGATTTCAGAAGTGAAAGCAATTTTGGTCGTAAAATTATTCTACTTTAGAGAGAGAAATCCTAAAACAGTGTTTTTAAAATAATACAATTTTTAAAAAAATTGCAATGCTTCTCTTGTACTGTTATTCATTTTCTATTTTATTACGTTTTAATCGGATAAAAAAATATCCAATTAATGAATATGGTAAAATGTATTCTAAAAATTATATAATAAAAATACATGCCATCATTTCCCCAGGAAATTTTTTGGAAGACAAAATTTTTAGTGCTATTCATAATATTGAAAATAAATTGATACCCATGCTATCAACATTTATTTTAAATAATTTAATTCACACATTCTATTTTTTATTTTGAGATGCAAGACCTTTCCATCTGATAAATTTGATCACTTTATTCAATGAAAAAAAATTATGTTAAAAACTACAAACTAGTTTTGAAAATTTGAAAGAAAAAAATGTTTCAGAATTAATGATTAATTTAAATTTTTCGTTCACATTTAGGATAAATGCAGTTTTAGAATAAGACAAACGACAATAATGTTATATATTATAAACGAGACTTGAAGGAAAAGTAATGGCCATAGCTTTTTTTTTTACTTGTTACCCGATTTTCAAAATATTTGTTGTATCTACATGTGTCCTGTATGCAATATATATGATTTGCTTGTTCCTAAGTGTTGCAAGTATGCTGATAACTGAAGATGTTGACTCATGTGGAAGTGAGATTAAAGCAGAGAGATGTCATTGCACTCAGCTTTGTCCCATGAGATTTTCACCTTTTTCCCAAGATGAAAGAGCAACTTACGGGACATCACTTTCGGTCTGATGCCGAGGTGAAAGCTATTATAAAGGCCTCGTGTTGATAACTACCAACTCAGAATTCTTCTCCGACAGTTTTGCCTCTCTAATCACACATTGGTGAAAGAAGTGAGCACGGAATTACATAGAAGTTACTAATAGCATTCAGGTACAACAAGAATTGTGAAAATCAAGTAATATATGTAAACAGTTACGGCACTGGAAGCATTAATTTTCAATCATTCCTAATATAAATTTTGTTTCGAAACAGTTTTTCCATGGAAGATCTATTGGAGGAACGAATTCTGTGTTGTAAGTTTTATTTTTATGTCTTAAAGAGGAGTCTGTGTGAATATTTTCTACGCTTTCAATATTTTTTCATACTTCTGAAAAAAAGCCTCTTTGATTAATGGTTTACTGGCATGTGAACGGGATTTGATTTGAATGCGAATCATATGATCAGTTGCCGTTGTTAGTCAGACCGTTGAAGCCGAGAGTATGTATTCATAAAGACGCTTTTTTCAGTCGTCGTTCTAAGAGCTCTTCGGAATGACAGGAATTAAGACAGGAGATCTAGTCTTATTTAAAATAACTTACATAGTTTCAGATTCAAATAGGTTGAAGTGTGATCTTAAGCAGTTCTTTAAAAAATAATAATTTCAAACTTTAGAAGTAAAATAAAGTAAGCCTCACTAAACTGTGAGGTTAAAATAAGTCTCAGAACTTAGTGTTTACAATATAAATTAATAATTTAACAGGAAATTGTGTATAAGAATTTGTCAGTTGCAACAAAACAATTTGAGATGCTAGAAACTACGCTAGTGGCGGTCATCTCCAAAGACACAACAAATAATGACTGGAGCAAAGACGCCTAATAATGGGCCCGGAAAAGGATTCCTTCAGGCCTAGTTGTCTAAGGCGCAGCAAAAAGCACATGAGACAAGTGGTCTGCAAATCTGCTGAGAGAGGTAGCTCAGATCCGTCCCAAACACCGCCAAGGTCAAACGAACTCCGCCAAAGATCAATCTCTCCGAACAAAACAACGATCTCTCCTTTCGACTACTTTAAAGAACGCCTTTATTCACTAAAGTGGTAATACAAAATTCGAACACTGGATAACATTGCATCTCATCCTGGCATTACTGGTTAAATACAAGCTGTAGGAGAAAAAGGGGCACGCGTGATAAAAATGCATTCAAAAGAAATTTTCTAGTCGCCTGGAGCAGTGAAGAATTCTTTGAGGGTTATACATTGAACGGGATAATGATTTAATAAGTAAAATTAAAAATTTTACAGCGCTTATCTGGTTATTTTATTATTGAACCTCGTTTACTCCCATCGCAAAATTGCCTCGGTATCTTTAATTAAAACACTTTACCCATAAATCATGATTAGTGATACAAGAGGATAAGGTTTTTGCGGTAATTAGACCTACAATCTCAACAAGATTGCCGATAACATCAATAGAAACTTCCAAATGATAATACAACAAGAGATATGTGTCAATTGTAATAATGGCTGATTGAATAAACTTCTCTAAATATCAATAAGAAAATCCTTCAGCAACAAAAAAAAAAGACTTTCCCATCTAGGAGAGAAGCTGTTGTGCGGCAGTCCTCTCTCACAAATTGCATCTAAAAATGACAGGAGTAAAAGTGTTTAATAACTAGGCCACAAGAAGATTCCTTTCTCACCAAATTGATTAAGGTGCAGAATAAAAGGTACTCCGGATAAAACAAAACCAACTTCACAGAAAACCAAATTCTAAGCCATTGTATTCTATGTTAAATTGACATAAAACTACAACGGTGTTAGTTATATTGTTCTTTGGGAAATAATGCAATTCAAAACATCAATCTCTCCTTTCGACTGCTTTAAAGAACGCCTTTATTCACTAAATTAGAAAATGCAGTTCAAATCAGCTATATTAATGAATAAACTTTGGGTAAAGAACGTGGGTTTGGGAAAAAAGAATATATATATATATACACGTGTGTTCTATAAATAAGAGTGAACATCAGAATTGGTATAAGAAATCTGTATAATAATAGTAGAATAATTAAGAGCTAATGATCCAGGATTTAAAAAAAAAAACAAAAATGCGAATTCTTATATGATAATCTTACGCATTTAGTTTTAAAAGCTGTCGATCTTCTAAAACCGGATATCGAATAAGCAGAAACTTCCCAGTCCATTAAATTTTTATAGACATTAAAATTGGGAAAATTTAATAAAAATACCTCTAGAAAATGGATAAGGTATTTATAAATGAAAATAAATATATAACCAAAAATTTTCCTTATAATATAAATGACTTTTTTTAAACTTATTGTTGGTTTCCTAATCTTATCCATGTCTTTTTAATGAGTCTCGAAGCCTTGCAGACAAAATAAATTAGCCAACAATAAACCAAAGATGTTGAGATTAGGAAGTTTCTATTTTAAAATAAAGAATATATACCTCCCCATCATAACTGTTGAATTTAAATGGAAATAGTGTTAAGTCCTGTAATTTAATACATTAGATTCTGCTTTGCTATGTTTATTTTGAAATTTTATACCTATATGATTAAGATAAGAATTTATATTTAACACGATGAGAGAATTTTTTTAACTGGGCGTCTTATGCGTGCTGAATGCGATAAAAGATTATGCTAGATTGTGGTGGCCGCCTAAGTTGTTTGGCGCAGTTAGGCTTAAGAAAGAGGTGATACACCTTTCACCGGTTTTGCTAAACTAAGTGATTTTATTTAATGCTATAATAATCATGCTAAGAAGTTCATTAAATTTTGACTTTTTTTTTCTTTTGACTGAATAAATAGATAACTACGCAGATGAAATCATTCATCCATTGCCAAGACTATCCATTTAAAGAGTTTGGACTGCATGTCAGCATTGTTCGGTGAGATTCTCTTGTTACTTTCACTTTTACATTCGGATTTTGCACCAATATGGACGCAGATAACGTGATTGGACGATATCCGGTATTAAATTTTATTTAAAATCTGACTTAAGTATTGTATTAGCTGCCACACAGAAGATAGAGCAACACTAGTTTCGCTTTTAAATGAAAGTTTTGAAATGAAAATTTCATTAAATTAATACGGAAAAAAAAATTCTTCATTTTAGGAATATATATATATATATATATATATATATTCCTAAAATGTTTGTATTTTTCAACAGTACAACACTTAAGCTTGTAATAAATTCGAATATATTTCGAATATAACAGATATTAAACTAGGTAAAGTAATAAAAAAATGATTTTGTTCATTTAAATGTTTTAATATGTCTAGATCATCAGTTCTTTAATATACAGCTTAGAATTTTAGCTAAGGTGAATACTAAATGTGATATATAACTGTGAAAAATTCTATTATCTCCAATAAATCAAAAAAGCTATTTAACATGCAGTTTAGATTTACCTAAGCTGCTTATGAAATTTGATATATGAACGGGAAAAAAAGCTATTATCAAAACCGACTATGCTAGAAATATATTTTATTTTTCCGTGAACAGATATTTAGTTATGAGAAAAATAAGTTTTCGTTAAATGTGTTAGTACTTATAGGTGTGGTTATCAAAATAATGGAAACACCTGTCAATATGATAATGTTTATGAACAGGTTTCGTATTAATTACTTAACAGTCTGGTCACCCCTATTTATCACTTGGAAACAGTAAATATATTGTACTACTGTCTGCAAGTTATTAAGAAGCTCAGGGCTTTCTTGTTTTCTTTGTCGTGCGAGATGTCGGACCTTACAGAATTTTAGAGAGAGCAAATTGATGGGTATCGCCTTGTAAGAACATCTGTATCCACAAATGCTGACGTTGTGGGTGTTTCTCGAGGAAATATTGAAAGCCACATACAAGATAAAACAACATCCGCCAGGCTTAATTCAACAAAAGTGAAAGTTGAGTGAGAGAGAAGGTCGAATATTGAGGCAAATTGTCGCATCCAAAAGGAAGACAATAGCAGAAAAATTGACTAAAGAACCAGATAAACATCTGCAGATTCCTGTATTAACAATTAACGTTAGAAGAAAACCGCACATGCAATTTCCAAGCCACTTCTTACAGATGTGAATGCAAAACGTCGTCTCAAATGGTGTGATGCACATTAGAGTGATCAATCTATGCATGTGAGATAGTAGTATAACCAGATGAATCACCATTTACATTGTTTCCCACAACTGGACGTGTTAACGTCTGGATAATGCCTTCACAAGCGTATTGTCCAGATTGCCTTGTTCCAAATGTAAAGCATGGAGCTGGCTCTGCTATGATTTGGGTAGCATTTTCGTGGTTTTCTGCAAGCACCATCATAATTCTAAAAGACCGAGTAACTGTAATGAAGTAGTTGGATATTATAACTAATCAGGTGCACCCCATGGTACAAGTATTATTTCTTTGACGTTAAATGTTTTCGACCCCGT
Source organism: Nephila pilipes (assembly GCA_019974015.1). Lineage (NCBI taxonomy): Eukaryota > Metazoa > Arthropoda > Arachnida > Araneae > Nephilidae > Nephila > Nephila pilipes. The sequence continues at coordinate 311,160 of BMAW01004609.1, read as the reverse complement.
GGAGGGGGAGACAGTTGTCCGTAGACTGGATTCGAAGAAAAGTTAACTGGTAGTTTTTTTGGGGCGCCTTATCAACTGGACCAAAAGAGACGTCCGTGTCGAGCAAGTTAATTAGATGTTTCAACTCTTGCCTTGTTATTTATTGAAGGGAACCATCATATAGTTACTCTCCCTCCAGTGTCATCGGGATGTCAGTGTCCCATTCCTTACATGTTGCATTGGGTTTCGTTTTGGACAGTTTCCATTTGGCGTCATTGACTGTCTTGAGTTGAGGGCAGGTCTCGTTGATGCTTGTGCCGTTGCCGGTATATTACTAGTTGTGATTTACGAACGGTTGTCTCAGTTAAACACACAGGGCAAATGTTTTTGCATCTTGTCATATGCAACCGGTAGTTCTAGGCTGTACTGTCATCTAGTGCTCAAATCCTGTGTCACCACTTCGTCGTTAGACGCTTTCCCTACCACATCGGGGGATGTTTTTCTACTCCGTGGACCTTGGAGTGCCGGTGGCGTTTCGAACCCTTGACCACTAGGTTCGAAGAAAAGTTGATTGGTAGCTTTTTGCTGTGCTCTTATTAACTAGATCAAAAGAGACGTCACTATCGGGATAGTTATTGAAGTGTTTTTACTTCTGGCATTGTTGTTGAAAAGAAAGTAAAGTTTGCAGTCTTTCTCCACCACCATTCTCTATTTTTAAACCTTCCGGGTATCTTCATGAAGAATGTTACAATATTTCTTTAACATTATTCATAATTCGTACAACTCTATTCCCAGATGTATTCAGACCGTTATAAATTCCAAAGGTGACCCTACATCATTAATAAAGGATTTTGTATTCTTTTGTGGTGTTTCCATTTTTTTTTATAACCATCTGTACGTATGAAAGACTGAGCACAGGATTATGTTTGTAAAAAAAATCACGAATTTCTGTTATTTTAAATCTGATTTTAAGCATTAAATTATAAAAAAGGAGTGAAAAAGTTGGAGTTATTTCGGAAAAGGAAATCCTTTTTCATGCTAGCTTATCGGTTTCCAAAAAAAGAAAGAAAAAATTAAATAGATTCAATTGAGTGAAAAAAAAAATATCGATACTTAAGAAAGGTTCTCACAAATGAAAACGAAAGGAAAAAATGCACCGAACTGCTTTTTTTAGCAATCTCTCGATTCGAACATAAGTTAAGCTCATTGATTACACTTTGCTTCAGATTCTTATTTTCTCCACAAACCCATTAAATACGAATGACAGAAACTATGTATTGGTTTCATCAGATGACTAAACACATCAAACATATTTTCGTGACTAAACATATCAAACATATTTTCTTGACTAAACATATCAAACATATTTTCTTGACTAAACACATCAAACATATTTTCTTGACTAAACACATCAAACATATTTTCTTGACTAAACATATCAAACATATTTTCTTGACTAAACATATCAAACATATTTTCTTGACTAAACACATCAAACATATTTTCTTGACTAAACACATCAAACATATTTTCTTGACTAAACACATCAAACATATTTTCTTGACTAAACATATCAAACATATTTTCTTGACTAAACATATCAAACATATTTTCGTATAATAATTTTCGTCGAGTTGCGGGTTCGAGCCAAGATGCCTCAAAAGATCCACCGTGTAGGGGGCTGATGCACGTTAAATCTGTCTGGACCCAAAGTCCTCCCATAAGCATGGTGTGGAAGTTAGGAGAGGTATGTGCCTCCTCAGGTGTCGTCCACGTCACTTGACCGAGGTTCGAAATTAGGAGGTCCGTCGCTAATAGCCCTCGTGTTGCTTCTAGCAGGACGCTAATAAAACCAAACAAACAAATATTTTTTTTTTACTTATGCTTTTCCATCAATCAGCATACACATGTAACGTGAACAACAAGGAATATAAAATATTCTTGCCCAAAGGCGCAGTGAACGCTCTGCAGGTCCAAAAAACAATTTCTGCCATGGAGAAAGAACGGCAAGGAAAAAGAAAGTGTGTTAATGAAATAGAAATACTTTCAATTTGATTGATCTATTAATGATTGTGGAATAATGTATATATCCTTTTTGAAAACTTTTCGAAGAATACATTCCTTTATTTTGTCTTATCCTAGTTAAACAAATAGATATTTGTTACTTTCAATCCTTTTAACGGTCTAATTGTTCTCTTTTTAATTAGGCATATGTTTTCGGCCTTTGTAACATAATTTAATCTCTATTCTTCCTTTCACAGAGATTTATTGAAATAAATTCCGCGAAATTCTAAAAATGTTACCGAGGTAAAACTCAAGGAAATGTGTATGAAAATGGTACTACTTCGAAACTATATCAAATAAAAAAAAGTTAACTTTTCTCTCATATTGAAATCAATTTCGTCAATTGAACAATGGTTTGGGCTAAATGTCAGGGTACACTGAGCAAATATTGGAACACATTTTCTGACATAAAAATGTCCAAATGTACATGTAAATTCCTTTCGTTTCACATACATCCGTTTATTATACTGCATCATTAACATTTGGACATTCCATTAAGTAAGCCATATTTTTCTCTTTGACGTGCTACAGATTAGAACAGATTTAATAAAGTGGACTGTATCATTCGGTAACAATATAATAAAGTTTAAATTCACAATTTAATAACTACTTGTGCACTATGTGCAATAATAGTAAGCGGTATCCTAAAATACATGAATTGCATCAAATATCTTAAAGAGCGAAAGAACGACTATACTCTCTTGCTATTAAATCAATGTGTTGAAACTAGAGAAAGAAGGGCGCAGCGCGCCATACGAGAGGATCTTTAGGGGAGTGATGTAACTGCCCTCCCCGAGTAATGACCCAGATATGTTTGAAATTAAGTAGCGAATATTATTCTCTATTTAAATGTGGTGTGACATCGTGCTCGTAGTAGTAAATTAATTTAATGATGTCATTAATGGTGTATGACTTTTGGAAATAATCAGCCGATCGTTTGAAAGGCCGCCTGTCTAATAGGTAAGCGAAATTTCCATTATTCTAAATTGCAAATTTCTAGTGTTAGCTTACACAAAATGTTCGACCTGAGATTCTAACACTGAAAGGAAGTAAACTGGAGAGCCGCTTGGCACGCGCCTCAATCGGAAAAATGCCAAAAACATACACTTTTATGGCTAAATTTTTAAATTTTGTGTTTGTTTTTACCTCCCTTATACCCCCTCCTTCTTATACTCCTCTCCCTAATACTTGTTTTAAACGTAATCTTTCTTGAAGAACAGGTACGTTTTCAATCTCTCTCGAAAAATAATTCATCCAACATTTCGTTTCAACATTACTTTCGTGGTAAAAAAGACTGAAGGAAAGTTTAAAAGAAATAATGCTTTAATTTCTCCTTTGGGGGTGGTTTTGGTATTTTTAATGCGGAACTATAAAAATTGTAAGATGGTTCTCCTGTCTTCATCTCTGGTTTTCAAATTTTTTTACAGTCAGTGAAACATATTTTTCTCTTAAAAACTAAAACTATTCCATATGTAAAACACACATATAGCTTTCTCCTGAAAATTAAAACTTCTGAAAGATGCTAAGTAATATTGTCAGAAAATGAACGGTAGCGATTTCAGCCGTTACGCTATATGCAAAAAATAACTAGAGCGAGACAAAAATCAGAAAAAGAAAATCCGAAATCTGTTCGTTGTTTACAGAAAATTTTCCGAGAGTTTCCATTAAGGAATTTATTTTGTTTCTTCGAATAGTTTAAAGGAAAGTGACTGGAAAAAGGATTTCAAAATGACCGAAGTGTAGACATAATCAAAACAGTGCAACGCCCATTACTGAAACATATATATCTTCACAGTACCTGTCACAATACAGTAAAATGTTGTTGATATCTGAATTATAAATTATATCTTGCGATTATAAGACTGGTATTTAATACAATAGAATTTCAATTATTTTCAAAAACCCATTTAAAGAATAATAACTCCTCCAATATTTGAATTAATATCTGTTTTACCTATTACTCTGCAAAATTTACAAATTCATTAATAATTTCTGAGTTACATCCTCTCTCTTTTTCTTAATTTGGAATTATTATCGATTGCTCGGAGATTGGAGTCAACGCCGGATTTCACTATAGGATAGATAAGTTGCAGTTTAGGGCTCTGAGAGCCCTAATCTCAATTTGTCATTCTGAATCTCAAATTTGTCATTTTTTGAAGAAATTGTTCAAATATCAAAATTCGGCTGAGTGAAGTAGCCTGTTTAGAATTTTATTATTTCGCTTTACAGATGTTTATTGGCGTATTTATCTTATTAAGTGTGTTGAAAATCATTATAAGTTAGAACTTAGTAACTATTTCATTATTAATGTACTTTTTAAAATTGCTCTTCACTTTTAATATACACTTTTTAATTGTATTTTAAAATTCACCAATAATTTTGATAAAATACTGTTTAGAAACTTTTCCTGGGTGTGTGGGAGTGGAAATCAATTCAACATGGAGGATAAGGACAAATGTCTCTTTATTCACAAATCTCCAGGACGACACACAGGTAGCAGAGATTGGATAATAATAGAACAAACAAATACACAGCATTTGCACAGTTTAGTGACACAGATACAAAAACAAAAAGGCCAAGGAATAACAATCTCAATTGTATTAGCAATGTTCAGATCACCAACTTATTAGTTCACGCTACGGACGAATTTCCGCCGTAATACTCTGCACTTTCAAGGTAGTCTTCGACAATTCTCGGCAGATATATGCTGCTTCTCTGCAAATTCACCCTGCACGCTTCACTTCCAAATGCTGAAGGCTTCCATTCGATTTCCCGATCGATCTCGCAACAGAGACTCCAAAGATAGACTCATTGACAGATTAACAGATTCATTCCTTGCCTCTCAGACTTTCAGGGTATTTATTCCTCTTCTGGCTAGGCATAATGTTACACGAAAAGTTCCAAGAAATGTCCTTAACTTTTTTTCCAGATGATATTTCGTTTAGATTTCAGCACATTCGGGATTTTTCTATTTGTCGCCAAAGTCGACAAGTTTTTCTCCAAGTCGCCAAAATGGTCTCCAAAGCAAAGGGGGTCATTACTTAAACTTCCCTTGCTAACTGATGACGCAATATATATATTGTTCTGCAGAAATGGCTTTAGATACATATAAGATTCATAAATTAAAGTATATTTTACATTTGACATAAAAAACACAAACAATTTGTTCTTGATGCTGGAGTTCGACATGTAAAGGGATTCGTTATCTTTAATAGACTTGGGATTCATTAAAACTTAATAACGGCCTTGATTGGAATTCCTTGTGTAGATATATATATATAAATACAAGGGTCGTTCAATAAGTCTTTAGAAAAATGTAAAAAAAAACCGAATAAAAAATTACTTAAGGTAGAGTTTATTTTTATTTTTCAGCATAAACTTCTTTTAGCTCCTTCCATTTTCCAAAGCGTTTCTCTAACTTTTTAATCCATCTAAAAAAGTAAGATTTCGGAAGGTCCTCAAAATAAATGTCTATTTGAGTGATGACCTCTTCGTTCGACATGAATCATTGTCCCCTGTGCTACTTCTTTGAAATTCAAAAATTTAAAAAAAATAAGTCCCTGAGGCCAAATTCGGGGAAAATGGTGGATATTATAATAATTCGAACTTTAATTCCATAATTTAGGCTATCGAAAACGAACATGTGTACATCCGTAAATTGTCTTCATGGAAGAAAATCTTTTTCTTTTTCAAATGAGGGCGTTTTCTCTTTATTTCTTTGCTCAACCGGTGCAAGACGACGTATAATACTCTCTAGTTATTGTTTTTCCTTTCTTCCGAGTAATTTTCGTAGAAAATTCCACGTGCATCCCAAAAAAACCGTAGCCATCACCTTACCGGCCTATTTCAACATTTTTGATTTTTTCGGGACTCATTCGCCTTCAAAACCCCACTATTTTGACTGTCCCTTTATCTCCGGAGTGTAGTAGTGTGTCCATATTTCGTCTACAGTAATGTATCGATGCAGAAATTTGCTACAATTGAGACGAAAAACCCATCGAAAAAGCCTCAAGACCACACCATTATTTTCCTCTGAGAACAAACGCGGCACCCATCTTCTCGATATTTTTGTCGCAACCAGTTTTTCGTGAAAAATTAAAAACATTGTTCCTTGCGAAAAACGAGTGATGTCAACTCTTTCGCGCACTGATTCCTCGTTTATTCTAAACCATATCGTGGATTTTGTCAATTATTCATAACTTCCACTTAACGCTCCGAAAGGCGTTCGTCTTTTGTGGATGTACGGCACATTTAAGCTTATATACCTAGTAGTAAGCAATGGTACCTAGTAGTAAGCAGAGGTGACATGAACTTCATTCAACTTAGTTTTAATTCTGAAGTGAAGCATTTTATATATAAGTATATCACCGCTCGATACTCACTTTCTTCCATTTTTGTAAAAATTAAACATAAGTTCTTGCTACAATCAACAGTAAAAATAAAACCACATGATAGAAATAACTGAGACTTAGACAGCAGTCTAAGTCATGATGCTTACCAGAAAGAAAACCATTTTCAATGCTACGAGTGCCATCTCTTGGATTTTGTGAGGACTTAATGAACGATCTTCATATTATTGCGTTCAAAAAGTATCCGGGTTAAGAATAGATAAGGGAATAATAGGAATGAGGAATGGGATTGGTGTAACTTACTATAATGTTGTTCATTGATCGTTTCCCTTTTATCTAAGAAGTCCATGAGCATAATAATTATAAAATTAATTGTCATAATTTTCCGGTCGATGAAACCATCTTCGCTGTTATTAGAGTAGATTCTCTGGAAGTAACCCGTTTGGGTGTTGCTTGGTTTCCGATGGTTTATACGATGATGAATCCAGGTGTCTTCAACGACGACAACTCGAGACTCCATCAACCAAACTGTTTTGCTGAAAAGGCTTCAGAATCAAAACAAACCTACGAATCAACGATGCACACGATGGTAATACTAGCTTGCTTCTGCAACCACATCATCAAAAACAAGTATATATATATATACACATACTGCTGGCCATTAAAATATTGCAATACCATGAAGGAAGACAAACGCAAAAAAAAAAGATATTTATTGTATATAAACAGTAAGGTAAGAAGACAAAATGATTAAATTTTCAAACAGTTTGGGTTCTTACAGGGGTGCAAAATTAGTAGAAACAGATTCAACCTTGGCAGCTAAAACGACCCTTACCCAGTTAGGCATGGAGTTGAACTGTGCTTGGATGACAGAAACAAACAACTCATTCCATGCTGTGCTTCATGTCCATGCCACATTTCATCAACCTATCACCTGGAGAGGGGGGGTGGGCCAGTTTCTCAGCAAACCATGGCTATATGTTTTCAATGGGTGACAGAGCTGAAGACCATGCAGGCAAGGTCAACAATTAAATACTCTGTGTATCGAGGAAGGTCAGAACACGACTTGCAACACGTGGTCTCGCATTATCTTGGTGGAAGATGGCGTTTGGCAGGACTCAAGAATAGGGAACAACTAATGGACGTAAGATGTCAGAAATGTACCAATCTGCGTTCAAATTACTGTCAATCCGAACTGGATATGCACGTGTCGTGTACCCGATGGCTGCCCAAACCATCACACCAGCTGCTGGGCTCCTATGCCGATATCGAATGCAAGCATACGACGAGCGCTCTCCGCGGAGCCTCCAAACACGTAAACTGCCCACAGAATACTTTTCGCAGAACCGAGACTTGTCTAAAAAGACGACATTGTGCCTGCCACTCTCGTATCCAGCTTTGTCTTTCGACGGACTAGAGTCACTGTCTCTATGCTGTTTTGTTAAGAGAAGCCGAAGTAATGGTCGCCGTGCTTACATTCCACGCTCCGTACGACGGATATTAAGTGTGCTCCAAACATAGCTATTTCCTGACTAATGGTCCGTGATATGGTTGCACGATTTAGGAGGGCCAAACTCACAATATGCCTGACCTCTCAGGAATTAGTCATGGGAGGGCGTGGAGATCCTGCGTGCCGTCTCAATATGACTCTCAGCATCCCATTGATTCCATATTCGGATAGTGGTTGGATTTCAACCAATGCGACGGGCAATATCACGGAACGATAATCCACATTCTCGGTAGGCGACGATACTACCTCTATCGAATTCCGACACTTATTGGTAAGCATTTCTTCTTATTATTTGAGGCATAACATGATATTCTGAGATAACTCCGACCGTACAAAAGCGCTTTCCGAATGAGAAATTCACAACACAACTTTTCTTTTATGCAATGCTTCAAATGTCGCTTCTCCCTCCTGCGTTGTCTAAAAGCGCTGAAATACTAATTTGCATATCCCGATCTCTTCTTCCTTTTATGTGATTTTCACGTTCATCAGATCATTCCTTTCTGGTGTTGCAATTTTAATGGCCAGCAGTGCATAAGTATAATAAAAGGTAAACAGAAGGGTAATGAATATATTTATGAAAAATTCCTTTTTTGTGTAGGATTAAATCTAAAAGTTAAGGCCAGTAAATATCGATATGGATACCACGGCGGTCTAAATTACCGTTTCAGGCTTGGGACTGAAATTGCGTGATTGACTTATTCACTTACTAATATTTAAAAAAAAAATATTGGAGAAATTCTGCTTACAGTTCGTAGCAGAAAACATTTACATGAAGAATTTCTCGATGGAAAAAAATTAAGGGCATATTTTGCATAACGGATTGCGAAAAACTAATATATACAACTAGACTTACTAAGTGTTTTAAATTTTAAGAAATGACGAGCTTTGAGATCCCTTGTAATTTGAGACCAAATTGTCCCATCTGAATTCGGTTTCAATTGTTTTGTTTCCTCAGCTCTTTCTTTTAAATGATATCTGATATGCGTATTTTGATATGTTAAAAAAATTCAGAAACTTATAAACAAAATACAACTGTCGAAATCGGTATTAAGCGATTTAGTTTCAGATTCTCTATTTTCATAATCGGAAGGATAAATTCTACAATAATGGATTAAGAGGCTCAAAATAAGTCATTTTTAGCTGATCTATAGGTATATTGATTTAATTTCTGTTTCAACAGGATATTTTGAAAATGAATAATTGAGCCAAATTATGCAGCTTTTTTTTCCCCTTACAATTATAAAATCACGTCTATCGCAAAATCAATTGAAGTTATTTTTTCTTTAACACATCGGTTAGATTTGGAAAAAAAATAAAAATATATCCTGATAATTATGATATTTCCACGACTTGCAATTAATTAAAATGGTTAAGATAAAGTATACAGTTCTTGCCGATATTTGGCGACATTTTTTGTTGTTGTTGTTCGATAACAATTACACTCTAGCGAACTTTTTTATTCAAACCGTTACAATATTAGTTTTCTTGGTTATTCTTAAGATAGTATTGCGAGACTTATTTTTCAAATCGTCAAAAGAATGTCAAATTCACCAAGCTATACCCTATACTTTAGTTTAACCAATTAACATTTAATTTTATTGTCTTATTATTCTTACCATTTCATTGTAAAATATTCAAATGATATTAAATTTCTAGAAGGATCAAAAGTTCTTTCTATGCTGAGCATTTTTGTGGAAGCTTAGATTTTTATTTATTTTTTATTTTTTACTTTTCTTTCGTGGAGGTATTTTATTGCAAGCATTTCGTAGTGCTGCAGAATTCATCATAAAATTAAATTTAATTTTTGCTTCGTTTTAAATAAAATCTAGCTTTCAATGGCTATATCTAAGCTTTCTGATACACATCAGACTGAATTTAAAGACTTGATTTTAATGATTTCGTTGTTTATCAGAACTAGACTATCTGATGACTGAACGATATGGAACATAGGTAAACACAACCTGCCAGCTGAAAAAACAAATTATTCTTACTCAAAAAATACTGAATACATCGAAAGCGGAAGGAGGGAACTAAAGACATAAAATGGCGCAGAATGTTTTTATGCGATACAAATTCTTCCATAGAAAGTAACGATTTTATCGTACATTTTAACAGAATATTCCAATTTTTTTACAATTATTCTTTGAGAAAGGAATTAAAATTTTAATTTATGAAATAATAAAAATTTAACTTTAAAACTATACATTAATATATTTTTTATTTCGTTTTATTCGAGTGATCTGAAGAAATCGCAAAATTCGGTGAACATAGCCATTTTGACGAGTGATATTGCCACTATTTTATAAATTTTTAGTAGTTTTAGTGGTTTCTGTTAATATCAAGAGGCGAATATGGTTTATTAAGTTTTAATGGATTGATCAAGAAAGTTTACTGAATAATTTCAAATTCCGTATTTTCTTTTTTTTAATTTCAATTTTGACAAACATTTGAGATGGAAGATCTTTGGATTTCTTTCGATAACAATCTCCACAATGAAACGGTTAACAATTAGTGCACTATTTGAGCTTTTTCGCCTGTTATTTCTACTAGATTTCAAAGATTTTTAATCTGAAATCCTTCGCTGTCAAATACTTTTAATAGTTCTTTTTCGGCAAAATTTTGCAATCAGGACAGTAACAGTAAGGGCGATCCCTATTACGACAGAGTCCAAAAAAATTAGCTTTTATGTAAGCCAAATCCTTCCAAATGAATTGTAACGAATAGTATTAAGTATATCCCCGGTTATATCTTAAATGTTTTTATTCGTAAAAAGTAGGAATTATATCAAATAGAAATTCTAATTTAGATATCTTGCTATATGTGTTCTCATTTAATCCTACTAGTTCTTTTATAAAAAACAAAATCATTTTTCTAACAAGCGTCTGTTAAGACTATTATTTGAACATAAAGTAGGATTAACTGAGTTAAGAAGAATCAAAAGAGAGAGATCTTGTATATTCCGTAATGATAGATTATAAAATGTGTTGTATTTTTCTCTTACATATCTTCAATTGGAGTATTGGACTTATTGACTCTTTAATTGGACTTAAAGATGTCCGTGGAGTTAAATAATGAAGGAAAACTGTCACAGAGCTCAACCCTATTTCTTAAAAAAAAATTAACATTTTCATCATCCATTATAATATGAAGGTGAATCAAATATAAATGAGCCTTTTTTTAGAAGCTCTTTTCTGAAATACTACTTACCAAAATTGCACCAATGTCATTTTTCTATACATCCTCCTTAAAATCAATGTGGCCGCGGAGGTTTTCGTGAGTCGGGGACTCGAGCTTTGCTGCCACTAAAGATCCACCGTGTAGCCGGGGCTGATGCACATTAAACCTGTCGTGTCAAAGTCTCCAGATGGAGTGGTGTGGAAGTTAGAGATGGAGTGCCAGCTCAGATGTGGTCCTCGTCATGTGACCGTGGTTCAAAATTACGAAGTCCGTCGCCAATAGCCCTCGTGTTGCTTCTAGCGCAACGTTAATTAAACCAAACCTCAAGATCACCACATCTTTTCTAATGTATTAGGATTTTTTTTTAATTTCTGCATAATAAAAAGAAGTTGGACTCGTACAAAGCCAAATGCATCCAAAAATACTACTTCATAAGACAAAAATCTTTTTCATCTTAACACTTCTTTGAGAGGTCCAAACAAATGACAATCCTGGGTTTTTAATTCCGAACTATAAGGAAAATATTTTAGTGTTATCCAGTAAAGTTTCTTTAATTTTCGGTGTGTTACACCAGCTGTGTGGAGTCTAATATTATTCAGTAGAAGGAAAATATCACGGATCGTATTGGAAAATCTTTTGGACCTATACGCTTGCTGCTTTAACCTTCTCCAAAAGATTACAGTAGCATATTGCATTCACTGTACGTCAGTCATGAAGAAAATTGACGTATACAATTCCCTGTGAATCTCAGAAATTGTAGTGAAAAATTTTACTGCAGATATTCGAGTTTTTCCTTTTGTTGGAGCAGGTTCACGTTTTATGCGCTATTCCAATCTGGATTTCTTTGTTTCAGAGTCGCTAGCGACTAAATAAACAAGCATTTTAAGAATTCAACAACGCAAAACAATTCTTAAGACCTTAGAATTGTCTACTATTATTTTAAAAAAATTATATTTGATCCATTTTAATATATGGAATATTGATATTTTAAATCAACAAATCATATGTGCTCCCACTTTTTGATTTCAATGGTGATGACTATTAATACATTTTATTGCGACAAAAATTCAGGTGCTGAATCTAATATTTCACCAGTTTTTTCAGAAATGTGTATTTTTTGGAATAAACATTAATTATATAATTTCGAATTAACATCTCTTTGTGGGATATAGAAAATTATTTAAAAACGCTTAAATTTCATTAAATTATAAAATGAGATATTTAAATATTTGAAAGAATCGACAACTTTATAAGATTTATGATCGTTATTGACATAAAGGTTATGATTTTATATGATAGTTTATTTGGAAGTCGTGTTTCTCTGACTGAAGGGGCCTGAAATTTTCCTCAACGTCATTTGTCAAATTTTTAATGAAAAATGTTACTGGATTTGATTGAAATGTCAGTTATAAATTTTTAAATGTTACTCTTACCTAAGAAAAATGTGCAACGCTTGATACTTTTTAAAAAAGAAAAAAAAAACATGACCTATATCTCTCCGAATAATTTTTGTAATATATTTAATATACTACGTTTCAAATATAGACAATCAAGATTTCTCTTTGCTAAATTCTGAAATAGATTTCAATCGAATTTATTTTTAATTTTTTTAAATAAATAACAATTACAGCTATTATTTTTAATGGGTTATCACTTAATTCTATATATGCCTACTAGTTATTAACTCGTTCATTCCCAGCGTATCATATTCGATACGCTCGCGTTTGCTCTCCTGTGCCCAGCGTATCACATTAGATACGCTTGATGAGAACGTTTTATTTGATTTTTTTAATGTTACTATATGCGCAATTTATATACCGCGAAATTTATATAAATAGGTTATTTTGAATGTTGACCCTAGTGATATGGGGTTAGATTTCACTTCTGGCAATCGGGGGGGGGGGGGCGAGTAATTATTAAAAGCACGTGTTGCGGTGCAAATCTTAAAATGTAATGACATGATTTTAAGGGTGCCCTTGCTTTCGGCTTGCTTTTTCTTTCTTACTTTCTTCTTAGAAGTTCAAATGAGAATTAATGGATGTTTATGGGGGTTAGGGTTTTTAGTAGCAGATGCTCCTAGCTGTTCGTTTCATTCGGTCGGTTTTTATTTATAGTGACAGTCATGACGAAAATAAGGTATATATCTGATACTGAGATTTACGAATTAATGAATGAATCTGACAGTGATGTTAGCAAAAATAATCCAAATCTGTACATAGCCATTAAATGAAAAAGTACGCCACTCAAAATCTTGTGTGAAGCTTCAAAAGTTGACAAAATATGTGTGTAAGACATGTGACATTGGACTATGCGCTGAAGATTTTTTTTTTTTTTTTATAAAAATACCATACAGCAAAATAAGATTCATTTTTTATACTTTAATATTCCATGTAATGGTACATCATTACACCATGAAATTTATGTAATAAATGTAAGTATATTTTGTATTTTCTTAAATTATATGATTTTTTATGTAATTTTATGTATAAAACATACAATTTTCTATTAAATCTTTTTTTTTCTTTCGTATATAATAAGTTTAATGCATTTTAAATAATATGTGTAAAAACCCAAATATTCTAATGAATAGCCTTTTTTAGAGGAATTTCTTTCGCGAATTAGGCTTGATATCTAGAATCGTCTGGGCATAGCGTGACACTCCGCGGTAAGAAGTCGCAGGCCCAGAGAAGCACGTCTTTTTTTTCTCCCTACGATAGCGAAAGGGATAAGATTCAATAAAATAAAATGTTTTTATTTATAAGAATTAACAAATAATTCAATATTTCGAAATTTTAGTCCACTGCTGTAAATTTCGACATGAAAATTCTTCAAATAAGTTTCTTCCCTTGCTTTCTATGGCTTTAATATAAGAGTCGTTTCAGGGGCGTAGCAAGAGAAATTTTTCATGGGGAAGGGGACTCTCCCACTTCAACTCATATCGCAAAATTCATTTCAGATTTCATTGCTTATTTTCATGTTAAAAGAATGTTTATGTGGTGTGCGGGATTTCGAATATTAATTTTTTCTGAAAAAAATTCAGCATAAAAAAGTTTTAGTTTTGAAATTTCAGTTTACAACAATCCTAATGGTATGGAGTTGGATTACAATCCCCATGTCTTCCCGTCGCTACGCCACTGGGTCACCTAAATGAAAATGAGACAGTTATTGGTTTGATGAAGGATTTAATGTCAGCAGTGTGTGTTATGTGTACAGAGTAGAGATTGATACTTAATATTCATAACTCCTTTAAAAACTGATATGTATCATTAGATTTTGTCGCGATTTTTTCTTCAACAAACCTTGGAGATTTTTCTATTCGAATTGTTTAAAATGAAATCTCGTCTTATAAAATGAAATGTGATTTGAGTAGATTATATTGAAGTTATGAAATACAGTGAATAAAGATAAATTACATTTACAGACGACTGTGTAAGTAACGAAGAACTGGAATGAAGAATTGTTGGAAGTTATTTGGAGATACTGAATGTAAAAGAGACGTCAGAACCAACCCTTTCTTAATTTAAAGAACGATCAGGTGGATCTCAGAAGAGATAAGAAAACGGTTCAAGAATCGACCTCCTCACTGGAACCTAAGGGAAGCGATAAGGGATAAAATAATTTATTATAACAAAAGATAATTCGGACACGTCTAGGCAAATTATCCAGAGAGAGGATAGATAGCCATCAGAATTTAAATATTTATAACTTAAATAAAAATGAATTGATTTGGTTCATCTGTGTGCGAATTTCCATTCATTGGGTTATTATTACTGATTCTTATAATTAAGATTAATAATGGTAATTGAAACAATTAATAACAAGTGGGTGTTTCAGAACCAGACATCCCAGCAGTCCCCGAGATTAAAAATATCCTCGATGAAGAACCTCTGGGGTCGTCTGTCGTCACTTGATCGTGGTTCAAAATTACGAGATCCGTCGTCAATAGCCCTCGTGTTGCTTCTAGTGCAACGTTAATAAAAAACTAAACTAGATTAAAATCGGGGTCGTCTGAGGAACTATTCTTCAATGGTGATTAGAACTGCTCTGTTGTTATTTCAGAGCTTTGTTGAATAGACCAAAGACATAATAACCGGAAGGTGATAAGTGATAAGTCAGAGACATACAGGATGTGGCGGAGAGCGTTAGAGGACGTCCCATTGAAATCGCTGCAGCGAATCTTTACAGATAGTAGCCACGGGAGGACAGGTGTTGTCATGCAGCAGAATAATCCTTTTGGACAGCATGCAACATCCAGATTCTGGATTTACTGTTTTCATTTTGTGTGTTGTAGGGCAGTTGTTGGTTACATTATCTTTCAGACAGACAGTGCTGCCACTGTCTCGAGCGTAGTGATTCACCGATTCTGCCTCACTCATTATCCAATACTTATTTTTGGGTGAGGACCGTGTATGCTTGACCTGTTCGAGGTCTACTGTCCTTAATGTTCTATCCTTAATGTTTGTCCTTAAGAATATTTATTGTCCCATAGGAATACTAAAGTGCGGGAGATCCTCCGTACCATACACATTTTGGAAACGAAGATAAATCTCAACTTAAAACATCCGTTATTATATTAACTGTATACTGCCTACCCGAAGCATCAGAGGTGTTCTTTAGCAACCAGATGAATGCTTCATTGAAGACCAAGGATGTTAAAAATAAACATGTGACACTCCATCCTTTTATTTTTTAAAAAATTATACTTCGGAATTATATGTGTAATTGTGTTATCCGTGTGTAACTTATCTCAAGTAATAAAATACTGTTACATTGACGAATACCATTTATAGAACCAAAATAACCCAACGTCACAACTGGTATTAAACGGAAGCCCAAAGGCCTCCTATATTGAGGCCCAACGGCTCCTACAAACTACGCTATTTTTTGCTGCTACAATTTACATGATTGCTAGTAGACTAAATTTTGAGGCATCCAGGATCCGACAAATAGCGATTACCTTGCTTCCCGCGGTCACAGATACAACTAACGTATTCTGCCGATGCTGCCTGCTGCTTTTCTACCACTGAAAGCCATGTTTTGAGGCTTGCACAGCGTTCTGCCTATTCAAACGATAGCACCTCCACGATAATCCACTTTTATTTGGGTGATTCTTATTTAATTATAAAAAGAATTCGCGAAGAAAAATGCTATTTCACAAATCCTAAAAATATTTACATCTAAGAACCATAACAAAAAAGTTTTTCAAATATGTTACTGGGAAGTATCTATAAGTAAAACCATTAAAAATTTTGTTGACAAACTTTTGCAGAAAAACTAAAATGATAAAAAATAATTCGAATCTACGGAGAAAAAAGTTCATAATAATGACGAAACTGTGGTTTACTTTTTTAGAAGAGAAATGCATATTTGAATCCACATGTAGAGAACACCTGCGAAGAATATCACTTGTCAAAGTCACTGTTTACCTTCTGTTACAATGGACATGTTAAATTAAATAGTTTTTTTATTCTCCTCTCTCAATAGAAATGAAATCTTCGAAATTCGGAAGCGTATAAAGCTTTTCAGTGAATTGTGGAATAATTTTATACGATGAGAAAAAGAAAATAAAAACGTTCTTTTTTAAAAAAAAAAACAGGATTTCATTACTTCCAAGAATTATTTTCGCTCTAAGCTAAATCCTCTTCCATTGTGGCGAAATAACCTCGAATCCAGACGGAAATAAAATCTCGAATTACGAATTTCTTCAACACAAAAGATTTTCATTTAGATTTTCAAAAATAAACACGATACTTCACAAAAGCGCTTTGAAAACGACAGTTAATTTAAATAGGATATTCCAATAGATAATAATAAAAAAATGTTTATTTCAATTCATATTTGATTTAAAATAGATTATTTGTACAGGTAATAATTTTTGCATTTGAAAGACAGTTTTCTGACTGAAAGAAATATTTGAATATTTACTGCTACTTTATGAAAAAATACACGAACACATCTTCGAATAAATTAAAGTAATTACAAATTTTAACAAAACAAAGTCGAGGTCTACGAAAACGATCTGTAAAGGAATTATATTGCCTCAAAAATTGTATGATTTTTTTCTCACTGGAATGGAATTCAAGCAACATCGAATATACAGAATATAAAATAGAATTTAAAGAATATCGAATATACGGAATATAAATTGGAATTTAAGGAACACGAAATATTTTCGAAATTTTATTTTAAAAAAAAAATTCTGATAATGTTTTATTTTAAATTTCTTCAGTTTTAGAAGTGAACTCCTATTACAGAGATTGTTATAGTAACAATTATATGAAAAATAAGAAGACATTGACGTCTTTGAAAATTACAAAAATATTGCATTTTACGAAATTAGTAATTATTCAATCACAATGAACAATTTAAAGTTACTATTAAAATATTGAAATTTTAAAAGTTTTGTTAAACTTTGTAAAAAATACTCTTTAACGAAATTTAACAAGAAAAAAATCTGATCATGCATAAAACATTCAAGAAAATAATACATAAAAATTCCTTTACATGATGGTGGACCAAGCAGAAAACTCCAAGATAACAAGAAAAACTAGACAAAAAAAAAAGCACGCAAAACTCTTTTTTTTTTTATTCGGAAGTAATGCTTTTACATAATATTCATGTACACTTTCTTGCACTAACAAAAAAATGAATAAACTATTTCCATTTATGAATAAACATGTAATGGAACTTGATACATTTTGTGCTGAAGTGATGAATAACTGTTTCTTTTATTCTGAGATAATATTTCATCCTTCTGAAGTTAGAAATTAGTACTTCTGTGTGATAAAACTCTACTATATTCGGAATATTTACATATTTGCATAATATTTATCGACACATACTTGTCCTGACAAAAAAAACGAACAAAATATTTTCATTTATTTATAAACACATTATAGAAGTGAATAAGTTTTGAGCTAAAGCTGTGATTGTAACTGTTTTTTTTTTTTTTTTCCTTGATAAAATATTTCGTCAGACTGGAGTAAAAAATTTGTACTTCCTATCAGCAAAGTTGTTTGCAAATGGCCTTTTTAAATCCCGGGGCACGTGACTTTGACCATATTCATCTTCCGGCAGATATTTATGGAATTATAGGTTATATCAAATTCTTTAAACATAATTTTTACCATATCTCCATTTTGCAGATCAATCATTTTAATTAAAGGTCTGATGGAAGCTCCTCAATTGTACTGCCAAATGGATTTTGAAATGTGGGAATATCTCCTAAGTACTTGCATCATGACCCGTAAAAAGGTTATTGTAACTTTTCATGTGTCAGTTATCATAACGCATGATTCTTATTTTTTTTTTCACTTAAAGACAATACTAACCCGCGGGGCCAGATTAAAAAAAAAAAAAAAAAAAGGTGGACCTAATTTGGCAAGTTGACCGTAGTTTGTCGACCCCTGGTCTGTTTTCCCACCAATAATGTACAAATAAGAGGTTTTCTTTATTTCTAGTTCACACGCGCGCACACATAAATATGTATTCAAGGTTCGGCAATTAAACAACAAGACTGACGCTTCAAAACATGTTACTTTGATGTCATACATATTTTCTTATTATCTTCAAAATACACATATCCTTTATCCAACGCTCCATGCGAATCTTCCATTGTTTCAAACAGTCCTGGAAGTCTTCCTCTGTCATAATAAGGCGGATGGTATAACACAGGGATGCTCTACTTGGCTAGAAACCTCTTGACAGACATTGTGAAATGAGCCAACGCATTGTCTTGGTGGAAAAAATTTGCCGTACGGATTCTTTGTCAATTCCTATAATCTCGGCAATTGCACGAATACTTAATCGACGGTCAAATCGAATTAGAATACCGATTTTTTTCAATATTATCATCCCTTTTTGAAGTGGAAGGACGACTTGGACTTGAATCATCTTCAAAGCCTTCTCAGCTATCTTGAAAACGCTTAAACCACTCAAAAGACATGCAGACGATAAACATTCATTACCATACACTTCGTTCAATAAATTATAAGTTTCAGCAGTGATTTTTCCAAATTTCATGCGAAATTTCACTATAGTTCGTTGCTACATTCACTGCCCTGTATATTTTCAAAGAACCGTAGGCTATATTTTACACGATTATCTTTTTTTTTAAATTTTATTATTATCCTTATTTATTTATTTGTCTTAATACGTTAGCATATTTCCCCCTAATTTAAACGATTATTTTCATTCATTTTCGAGAAAGACGATATTTTATTTAATAAATTTTCTAAAAATATATACTTAACTACCAGTTGTGATGCAACAATAAGTTGTAAATAGTGCATAAGTATTCACATTGTCCCATTATTTAACTAATTTCTTCCAATTTTCGCAATCCCTATTACTCGCCAAAAATTCCAATGTACGAAAAATATCCTATATAATATAAGTAATTATCTGATGTATTGTAGTGAAACATAATAAATTAAAATTTAAATCTCAGAGTTTCCTGTTTCTTAAGATTTATTGTCAAAAATAAGGATATCGTTTATTGTATTCAAGAATAGTTTCCATTCATAAGGCAGCAAATATAGATAAATTTAACTTTTCAATTAAGTTATTTGCAGCACTGTATTAAAATTTTAGCATATAATTTAAATGATTTGTATTTTATAGAGTTTTATTGAAATAAAACAACAGTTCATTCTACGTTATGTTGTTTTTCAAGGAAGATGATAAATTTTATTTTAACAACCTACAGCAATTCTGCCTGCGCCTAGAAATCAGCAATGAGGGAGGGGACTTCGACGATTTGTGTGTGTGCGTGCGTGTGTGTGTGTGTAAAGACAAGCTTGATTAAAGGAATAAAGAACGATATTAGTTATGTATAAAAGAGTTCGCTTAGAGTTTTTAATTATAATATATAATAAAATAAAACTCACAAAAAATTAATCGTTTTTAAATCTATCTACCAATGCATTAATTTAATTTATATGTGAACTGAAATCTATATAGTCAGGTCAAATTAAATAGATTTTTTGAACAATTATTTTTGAGATTAGATTAATATGTAAAGATTTATTTTATTTTCATTTCATGGTAAAACCATAGTCTTATTTCCCTTAAGATTGGCTCCCAAAATCGAGAACACACCTCTCACTGTTTTTGAAAGGTCGAAAACAAAGAATTATTAAAAACTCACGTGAGCTTAATATTTATAGGAGCATTTAGATGCAAATTACAAAATGTGTTAGACTAAAAAAAACAAATTAATAATCAATAATATTTAAATTAACAATTTTTATGAGTGAAAATGAGCTCCTAAACTGAAAATGATATTGAAATTCGGAAAATTGTCGTTCTAACATCAGAAGTATGTAAATTTTTATGTAATGTTGCAAAGTTCAACATAGTCTCGGATGCATACAAAAAATAATCTAGAGGATTAGAAAATTTGGGCAGATTGTCAGTAAGCCTAGAAAAGGGAGGAAGGGAAGAAAAAAAAAAAGAGTCCTTCAGTTCGATTACCAATAGAAACATCATTCCAGATGTAAGGAAAACACTTAAGACGAGTGCTGTAAAGTTACCTTATATATTACCTCAGCAACAGGAAGACGTGTTTCCTCAGAAATAATTCGAGAAGTACTCCGAGAAGCAAATTATAATGGTCACGTGACTAGAAATCTCTTCAATTCCATAACTAATAAAGGAAAAAGTATTATATTTACTAAATATCACATTTTATAGCTCTTCAATACATCTAGGATAACTTAATATTCAGTGATGAAAGTCAATTCAATGTTTTTGGATGTGATGGTCGAATCGTATAATCCTGAACTTCTTCTAAACAACTCTTTCAATTTCAAGAAAGAAGTGATTTCGTTCTTGTATGGTGTTGTATATCTGCAAAGCGCTTGAGAAAATAATTTTTTGTCGACGGAGTCATGGATAAAATGAATAATAATTTAAAACTACGCTTTAAATCATTCTTCAAAAGTTAAGGCTTGCGTTGCATGTTTCAACACGATAACGAACCAAAACAAGCTGTTGCAATAGTTAAGTTATTGTACAATTTTAAAATGCTGTGATTGCATATAATGGGTCTCAATCTCTCATCATATTGTGATTGCACCAGGGTCTCTTTTTGGGAGAAATCGAATAGTGCTGCTTTTTTTTCATATTAGGAAGTTATCACAAACAGTATAACGAAAATGGTAGCAATACGTAACTGAATGAAGCTACTAA
>BMAW01004609.1:247482-285052 GCA_019974015.1 Nephila pilipes | reverse complement strand
AAAAAGAAAAATCGCTCGGGAGAAATCAATATCAACAATGTTAGGCAATAAAAATAGTTGCTTCGTTTTTAAAAAGTGTTATTATCTTAAATATTCAAAGGAGGTGGAATGTGATATATATGAGGAAAAATACATGTTTTTGAGGTATTTTAAAATTAGTTACCAGGTTTTTTTAAAGATATTATTACCTTCAAACATTCATAAGGAAAATGTGAATAATACCCATGAGGAAAAAGCTATTTTTTAAAGCATTTCTGATTGCAATAAAGAACATTAAAATAAGCACTTCCAGTAACTGAAATGCTTATTTCTAGTTTTTATTATTTTTTAAAATTCTTAATCGTATTTCTAGTTGTTATAGAAACAGAATAAAAACTGTTTGATGAAACTAAAAAACGTGCATTGTTTAGAAACTTTGAAAAATGAGAGTGGTATGTTTGTCCAAAATCGATCATATCAATAAGTTGTATTGTTTCTCAATTTCTGTATCAGTCTTTTAAGCTTCTGTTGTGCATGTTTATTACCTATCAAAAAATCTTTTGTTTTCACTAATGAATAAATTTGTCATTTGATCACATTTCAAAATTGCATTGAAAAAATGTTTTCTTTACAACCTTCAAGATATATAAAAATACTCGTAACTGATATATTGAGGTTGGTTATAATTTAGCATAATGTTCTGAAGTTTTTGGTTTTGGATATGACTACAAACATGACCTTGTTACAGACGAACATGATTATAAGAAATCGTTAGAATAAAATATATTAAAATCGATTTTATTTTAATATTATGTATGTATAGTGATTCTTAATTTTATTTCACCTTTAATTATTATTCAAAATTGTTGCTCTGCAAAAAAATATTAATAAATAAATGGCACGTAGCCAGGACTGATACACGTTAAATTTATCGAGGCTCAAAGTCCTCACATTGGCGTGGTGAGGAAGTTTGAGTTGTTTTACGCATTCTTTAATAGATAATAAAGTGTGTTGATCTTCCATTACGCATCTAAAATTGGAGTTTTGAATTTATTAACTGTTTATTCCGACTTTAAACACGGATGGTTTTCCGGGAGTTACCCGGTGTGTGAACACAACCGGATCGCTGGCTGGCATAGTTAATGGTCAAGCTTTCGTAATCGATCGTCTTGCAACAGTCCAAGAAATGAAATTCTTGGAAATTCTTTTTGAAGTAGTTATCAAATTATTATTTTTGTTATTTTTAATTTTAATGAAGGAACAAAATAAAGAAAACCAAGAATATAGTTAAATATATCCCGTGAACAATAATATATTTGTAGGGCATGTAGTATTTTTATTTCAAAAGCATTAGAGCTAGCAGTATTTAAAGAAAAGTTTTTAATCTTCTAAGACACCATGTAATAACAAACAATTTATTATAGAAGTTAAAGAACCGAAAAGTATAAATAATTCATTTTATCACACTATTAATTACAACACCATATCCAATAACCCAGTTAGCGAACAAAGAACATTTCTAATTCGTCTGATTTCTCATTAAAAAGTTTTGAAATAAACATAAGTAAACAGAAAAGCAGGCTTCAACATCCTTATCCTATCATTTCTAATAACCACAAACTTATTTAAAACCGCAAATGAGCCAAATGCTTCGGGTTAGTGACCACACGTGTATTAAAGGAATTAACTAGCAGACAAAATTGCAAAACACGTCAACTAATTATTATAATTTTCTACTAGTATTTCCTTTTTTTTTTAGTTAAAATAATCGTATGCGTGAACCATAACTATTTTTTTCTACTGTTTTGAAATTCTGAATAAAAAAAAATCACTCGGTTTTATATTTGAATTAAAATATATATCAAAGACTATGCTATATTAAAATATATGTGACTTAATATTGCTTTCAATTATTCAAGTCACATCCATATGTATTGGCTATGTACTTATAAAATTCCAGCAAAGCGGTCTTTTTTGAGAAAAAGCCAATTTTTGCATTTAATCTTGCAACAAACTGTCATCGCTGTGATTGGAAGCCGTTGTGATGCAATAATAAGTCTAAAATTTTCAACCAGTTTATTTAGACGATGAATTGGCAATATCAAAATAATACCGGTAAAAAACGAGGTTTTTTGAACATGGGTTTTCTTTCAAACTTCATACATTACGTAACATAGTTTTTTTTATACCTTTTAAAGTTTTCACCCAGACATAGTCACATAGTTAGACATAGGCGACGGATTTGGTTTGGCGACTTGGCAAGAAACTTGCCATAAAATTTAATTTTTTTAATAATTAGCTTAAATCAATAAATTTTAATTAAATTATGATGCTGTCATCCAAAATAATCGTGTACAGAAACTTTCAGTTCAACTAAGCACTTTAAAATATGAAAAAAAAAGCTTTCCAAGATTTGACGCTGGCTTACAATGTGAGTAGAAGAAAATCCATTAAATAAATTAATAATATGGAGTGGCTAACAAATCGCATCCGAAGTCGAATGTCATAATGAAGAATTCTTTTTATGCTAGTAAGTCTAAGTAGTCACCATCGAACAACTAGATCCGATTCAAATACACTTCTAGTGATAGTATCCGAGTCAATTATACTGTTTATCACCTCACAGTTACTAGAAACATTGTAATGTTCCCTAGAATCTCTGTATTTCTTCAATATCCTCTATAATAATCACTAAACTTCTTCTCATATAATTAGGCTAATTTACATATATCACAGTTCTTTCACCAGGCGAGGTTCTCATATCGAACATCGTTGTAAAATAGCCCTAAAAATTTGTTTAAAAAATAATCATCTCCTCCTTTTCAGATAAAAGAAACATCGCGACTCCCGTTCTTGAAATCAGTAATGTAACCCCTAGTTTTCCCAACTTTTTATCGTTCTTTCGAATGCATTTAATTCCGTGCAATTAAAAGCAATAATCAGTTATGAGAAGGAAAGTAAGAAACTCTTTTTAAGATTAACATTACGCTGGGAAATTAGAGGGGGCATGTCAACGGGGGGGGGAAGGACCTTAATCTTATCATGCGCAAATTTTTAAATCTAGGCTTTGTTGATGGAGTGGAGCAAACTGTGGTGTACTGCACAAGCTGTGACTCGTTTTTGTACTAGTTAAAAAGCTACTGGTGGCAAAGCTATTATGTACCAAATACCAACTTTTAGTAAGAGTTGATCTTGCTTTAAAGACAATTAGAATGGTTCATTGAAGCATACGTTCGAAGATTTTTAGAGCGTTCTAGCAAGTATTGCCCAAGGATTGGTGCTCAACGCCTCTAAATTTGTCATTAACTGAAAACGTTCCCTTAGATTTTTTTTAATGACCTCCAGTGGGTGGTATTGGGTCCTTTGGCAACCATGGTTTTAGAAGATATTAAAACCATTTAAAGTTGGTTAGGTTTGTATCTACTTCGGAGCTGCAGAAGTGTCATTTGTAATGGACTTCCTAATTTTAAATCGCAATTAAGTGGCGAGAAGGAAAACTGAGGTGATACGATCCACTCGTAATATCCGCATCTTTCAACGTGCGAACTTTGAGGCTGCATTCAGATTTAATGTGTAGCAACTCCTCCAGCTCATCGTATTTCGTTTGCTATTTCTAACGAATCTGTTTCGTTTTAAACACCTCCTTCCATGAAACTCAAGACGCGAGTTTCTTGTTAATACCATAACTCTACACTTACACTCGATTCAAATGTTTGTAAGAAAATTCAGTCATGTAAGACCAGTGACTCGTGTATCAACTAGTTCTGAATTTTCCACTTATTTCATTGATTTTTGCAGAGCTAGAGTGACCGCGGTAGCCTAGTGGTCCTGGTCACCAGGGGTTTTCGTCGAGCCGTGGGTTCAAGTTTTGGTGCCACTGAAGACCCGCCGTGTATCGGGGCTATTGCGCGTTTAATCTTATATAGTCGACGTCCCGAATCCTTTCGTTCGCGTGGTATGGAAGTTTGGAGAGGGAAGTCAGGTCTTTTGTCCAAAGTGCAAAATTAAGAGATCTGTCGCCAACAGCTTTTATGTTGTTTCTCAGTGCGATGTTTCTAATTAATAATTTGAAATTTAAAAAAATTATATTCAAATGAATATAATTTTTATGCTCTATAATAAAAAATATTTTTTATAAATATGACACATTTTAATTTTTTTTTAAAAAAACTAGATATGGAAAACAATATCTCTCAGAAGAATATTATTGTTCAATTCACCAATACGCGCTCTACCCATCACGTTTATCATAACAGCTTGCAATAACTCTCATTGTATTCCTTGAATTTCTTGACAAATATTGGTCGTGAATTGCAAAATTGTTTTAAGATTGTTGGCGAAAACACGACTTTTTTAATATACCTCACAAGAAGAACAAAATCTGGAGCCAGGAGATCATAGGAACGCGAGGACGGATTCAAGAGAACAGCATAGAGTCGATGTTCCCGGTTTTCTAACATTGCTTTTCTCAACACGATCCAGACTGGCCAGACTGCGAGTCGATCGATGTTTTTTTGATTCTTAGAGTATCTTTGATAGATCCTTGTGTTACGAAACATCCAATATCATAGACCTAGAGGGAGACCTCCTTAAATGCAATGACACACTTATATCATCTGGGAGAGAACGATGAATCCTTTGTTTGGATGGCAACACTGCATAATTTTCACACATTTCTCAACTGTGCATTTTTAATTAATTAAAATACTAAGCCTTGATTTTTGTATTCTGAAAACAAACCCAAAAATCAGATGTGAAAAAAATTGCTTTAAGTAATGTGTTGCGATGAACAGATTCCGCCACCAAAGGGATTCTTTTCTTAGAATGTATAAAATAGAGTTTGTTTTCATTTAATTTATTATATTACGTGATCTGTTACAAAAGCTCCTTTGTCGGCTAGTTATGGCAAGTCAATATTAGAGTCATTTGATCCCAAAGCATTCCAATAAGGCAAAATTAAAACGAAGTGGTTTGTAAATCTTGAAGCAAAAGTTTCTGTCTCACTTCTAAATTCAAATTCTGAATAATTTTATTCATTCTCATTCATTTGATTCCTGATTACATATGATTTAAGGCAATGCATCAATCGGTAGGTAAATAAAATCCTTAAGACTCCCGTCTACCGGCCATTTTGATTTCGTGGAAGTAATTTTAATCTTATGAAAATCCGTTCTCACATCTTTAACTTTTGATCTATTTGAATGAAATAAAGTGTATCTAAAACAGCAAAAAATCATGAATGTTTCCACACAAAAAACTTTTCACCAATTTTTAAAAATGTTTTTACTCCTATTTTAAAGATTCGTTTGTGAGTTTTTCCGGTATTTCAAAAATATTCTGAAATATTTTTAAAAATCGGAGGAAAAAAGTAATTCCACAGAAGCCTTCAATATTTTTAATCTTTCAGATGCACCATATTACATTCAAATAGATCAAATAGTAAATATGGGAGAATTAAAGTCGAAATCCATAGGCTTAACATTGCGTCCACGAAATGTTATTCCAGTGGAATTTCTTCTTTTGCTCTCAAATTTTTACTAATCGATCTACTGTTACTATTTATTTTTTTTATGAATTGGGTACACTTTCCTCAAAATCTACTTTATCCATAGTTCTGATACTTTGCATAATGTGAATTGGATCTATTTGCTATACAGTGAATATAATGTTTTTTTAATAAACCAAACAAAATTTTAAGTATGGCCTAATATTTCTATTGAAAATATTTAAAATTTGAATCATAAATATTTAAAAAAAATTTATTTCATTAAATTAATTTTTTTAATTATAATTATACTCAGTGTCTGAGAGACACTTTGTACAAGAAAGATACTTCTTCAGATGTGTTGAGATGTTACGTCCTTGAAACAATTGATATAAAATACCTAGAATCTGAGTGGCTGCATGTTTTTACAAATGGCTCCTTTTGACGATTTTATGATTACAGGTTCTGTAGTTTTTTCGCGTTTATTTTACTATTATGCTCTTGCGGGAAAATTTAGAACAGCCTTTGATGGGGAGGTGGAAGCCATTCGCATCGCACTAAAGCAGTTATTGGGTTTTGAAGATAAATTTTCAAGAGTGGTTCTTCTCTCTGATTCTCAAGCAGCCATCCTGGCCATAAGTTCAAATGGCGCTCCTTCGTCGAATGAAATCCTTCAGTGTCGAGCTTACTTGCTGAGATTGGCCTTAAAGAAGAAACATGTTGTCACCCAGTGGATACATGGCCATTGTGGAGTTTATGAGAACGAATAGTTTGATTTCCTTGCGAGGAAAGGCTCGAGATTGTTGCAGACAAAACGTTCAAAAATATCTTATCGTTCTATAAAGCTATATATATCAAACAGATTATGTCACAAAATTTTAGGGTACAACTACTTGGTCGTTTGCAGACAAAACGGTGGAAAGTGGACGATCTTCTGTTCATTCCCAAAGCTCCACGTCGTAAGGCAGTTGCAAAATTTCGTCTTTTGAGGGCCATGACTGTCTAGGAGAACACCTGCATCGTATTGGGATTTTTACACATCCAAACTGTCCTCTTTGTGCTTTGGCGGAGCCAAAGAATCGGGCTCACCTCCATTGTTGCCCATCGCTCTGTGACGACACCGAGACGGCATTATATTGGCGAGCAAGAGAACTTTAACAAGGCAATGACTACAATCATTTTTATGCGTTTTTTTTTCTTTCTTTTTTATTTTTGTACATTTGTTCTTGTGTGTTTATGTGTGTTTTCATTTTTGTTGCTGTTCCTTCTGTATTGCTTTGCCATCGGAAATAAAAAAAAATTATACTCAGTGTAAAGAATGTTATGTTTATAAGTACTCTGAAATTTTTAAAGACATAAATGCAATAAATTTTATGCAAGTTGTACCCAAAAGTAAGTGTAAAACCTTTTTTATAAACATCCACGGCTATTGATAATTAATTACTCATGCATATTTTCTTATGCTTGCAAATGTGATTTTCTTTACATTAACATGTGCCAAAACAAACAGATATGTCGTTAAACTATAGGAAACGCTGATTTTAATTTTAAAAAACGGGGAATATTTAAACTTGTAATAAAATAAGCTGATTCTTCCTTGCCGAAGCAGTCTCAGTAGTTATAGTTAAATGGTGTTGTGACGGTATCATTTGACGCGTCTCGTCTGTCATCTTAAAGTATTCTCTAACGTCAGATTTAAATTTCAACTTAAGTTCAAACATAAACAAATCAATTATATATAAAATAGTTTTTATTAATCCTCTAATAAGGGAATTGCTCTCCGCGAGTATCAAGTCTTTATCCACAAGTAACAAAAACATCTATCATCTATCAAAGAATACGCTTTCAGGAATACGATGCGAGTACCTCCTTTAAGAGCGTCGACAGATATGGAATCCTTATCTCTCCAAATCCACTATACACGCCAGAAACTTCCACGGACGTCACACTAACAACCCTTTTATTACCATAACCTTATTCACTTCTCTGTCGCTTTGACACTACTTGATTATCTCTATTCACTCTACTTCTAAAGTTTTATTTCATTTGCATCATCATGTTTCATTTGATTGGGAAGAAGCTAGGGTCTTAAATATAAAATAAGATAGAAACTTTAGGTGTTAGTCGAAGGGGGAAATTCGCAAATAGCACATTTTACAGCTTTATGTAGTGCAATCACCCATTATAATTCAATATTAATGCTTCGTAATAGAAGAATTAGAATTATTCGCATAGAATCAGAATTTACTGATTCGGATATATCTGAGCATAGGAAACTTTTTGAATTTTTAAGCCAATCGTTTCGAAAGAAGATGTACAGACTATAAAAAAAATAATTTAATTACCTAAAGTATACTTGTTTTTCTCCTCGCAATAAGTTCAGAACTGTTCGTATTAACTTCCGGAATTTCACGCTTCAGTTTTTATTGAGTATAAACAAGAATGTGTGTTTTTTCTCTCTCGTTTAAAATAGTCTTAATGTTTATTTTTATCTCGAGAAATATTAATAATAATGGAAGAATACGCTGAAATAAAGAATATATTTACTCGTGTTAGACGGCTCGGCAAAAATATGCCAAAAATATAAATTTAATAAGAGGAAGAATATTATTGCTCCCAATTGTTCCATGGAATTTCTTAATTTGTTATAGTGAATATTTATATATTTCTTTGAAGTATATTTTTCATGAGAAAACTGAATTAAAATTATTATGATAGTTGTGGATTTAAATATAACGTTCTCTAAATAATTTTGTTACCCATTTGATTACTTTCAATACTTGTAAATTAAATTCTAAGACGGTATTATATCAAGCAGTTTTATCCAAATCATTATCCCATTTTCATGAAATATTTTTAAAAAATATTTAACAAATAAAAAGAACCAAATAAATATAAATAAAAAAAAATTAATCACGCTTTTTTTGAAGATGGACCAAAAAATATATAAAAATGATTTTTTCAATATAAAATATAATATATAATTTATAAAAGTATGAGGCATTTACTTTCTAAGTGTAATTACTGATAAATTAAGTACCATAAGTGCTTAATGAAAAAAATAATATCAAAGCTTTTTTCTAATAAAATATATATATTTTACATTTAAAAAGTTATTTTTTATATCTTTAAATCCATCTTTAAATAAACTTGGTTAAAAAATTTACTTATATATATTTAATTCTTTTCAGTCTGGAAATTTAAGATTAAAAATCAATTACGTGAGTCTGTGTACAAAATTTCAACTGAATAGGTGCTGTTAAGTGCAAAGCCCAGGTTCATATCTTCCCCCTACTCCAAAGTCCGTCGCTGCTTGAGCATACCATAGCATCCATTGTCATCGGAGTGAGTGAATGAATGATTGTGGTTTGTGGCACAAGAGCCAAATCTGGCCTTGCTGCGCCAAGCATTCGTCGATAAATGCATAAGCTTTTTTTAAAACCAGATTTAAAAAATAGATGAAAGACACAAATTAAGAAAAAATGTAAAACAATATAAAAAGGGTTAAAATTTTAAACATGTTTTAAAAATCCAATTCCGTTTAAAAAAACAAACAAGTTATGGGATTCTCCCACCTATATTTTCATTGGAGTTATACGTGTATGTAAAATTTCAGCTTATTCGAATCGAGCAGCTTAACGAATCGAAGTGGGTTGAAATTCGAGTACAAATTTTGAAATCTCACGTAAGACATACATATGAACATAGCGAGTACAATAAAAGCTTGTAAAAATAAAAATATCTGCTTGATTTTTATCTCAGTAAGACGAAGTGCGTTTATAAGTACGCGAACTAATGGAATATTTATCACAAATTCGAATTCTAAATAAATTTATCTCAGAAAATTATTACTATAAAATATATCAAGAGAGCATTTCTATCCCACCAAAGAAATCGATAAAACAATAAATTGAAGAGATACTTTACATAATTTATAATATAAATTAACTCTTGAATATTTATTTCATATAAATGGGAGAAAATACCGCAGCAGCGGTAGCCTAGTGGTTATGGTTTCGGATTCGTGGCCGGCGGTTTTCGTTCAGTCACGGGTTCGAGCCTTGTCCGCTAAAGACCCGCCGTGTAGCCGGGGCTGATGCACGTTAAATCTGTCTGGGCCCAAAGTCCTCCCGTTGGAGTGGTGTGGAAGTTAGGAGAGGGGTGCCAGCTCAGGTATGGTCCTCGTCACTTGACCGAGGTTCAAAATTACGATGTACGTAGCCAATAGCCCTCGTGTTGCTTCTAGTGCGACATTAATAAGAACTAAACTAAATGGGGAGAATTACAAAGATGCAGAAATAATTTAACGTTGAAAATGAATAGTTACAAAAAAATCCTGATCCACTGGGAGTGCGAGGGAAAAGTCCAACACCCGGTAAATGACGTTTTATTCATAAATATTCAGGATACGACTAACACATGTAACAAAACTTGAACAGATTTACAGCGCAATCAAGAAATACAGCACTTTTACTGATTATCTATTCAACAGGCACAGATCAACAATACAGATACAAAGCAGCACTTGTAATAACAGTCACAGTTTCTTCAGTAATGTGAAGAACACAAGCTTACTACGTCGACCTAAGGACAAATATCCAAAATAATACTTAACATGGCCTCTTCCGACAGTCGCAACTGATTCCCTGGCAGATGTTAGGCCATGTTCCAGCAAATTCGATTAGCCACGCTGCAAGCCGATTCCTCTGCAGATTCACTCAACCAATGCCGACCAATCCACTTAGGCTTCACACCTCTCCGTATTTATAGCTGTTCAAGTTTGGAATGAATCACAAGGAACGTTAAGGAAAAATCCATAAGTTTCACCCGAATTGAGATATCGACAAGATTTCAACATTTTCCAGAACTAACATTTTATCGTCAAAGTCGCCAAAAACGTTGACGTATCCATTCTCCCCGCCTTGCACTGAGAGGATATTGTTCAATTTTTACTTGATGTCCGATGAAATTTCTGTTAATGTCTCTTTCCTTAAAACGAGCAACGTTGCAGCGAAGCGTCATTATAGGTTAGCAACGCTATACAGCTGGACAGTATTAACTCAATGCTTTACAATGGCTCCTTTTTTATAAAATTCAGAGCGGTCTTTTTTTTTTTTTTTTTTTCCAGATGAACGTCAGGAAATCCTAGTAAGTGCAAGCATCAAAACTTTTTCTCATTTCTAATTTATCTATCATGGAAACAAATTCATACTTTTAATGAGAGAAAATAGAAACACGAGAAACAAATAAGTCAATTAGGACCTAGGAACTGAAAAACTAGCAAAAAAGAAGCATAGGAGTGGAATAGGAATCTTTTACGAAACCAAAATCCTTAAATCCTCTGATCGTAAAGTGGGCACGGTGATTTTCGTCACCAAAGAGAAAAGATAAAAATCCAACTAAGCGAAAATAAACAAAAGATTGCCTTTGAGGAGCATCTTTTGAAAGTTTGGGACTAAGAGAGGGTCGATCATTTAAATATGTTCCGTTCAGCTTTTTTGGATTTGAATGCTTGGATTGGGTATGAATCACCATTTATCATTCAATTTATATTAATACTGTAACTCACGGCTTACTTAACTCACGGTTTAGTAATCGTGAGCTCCAACTACTACGAATTAACAAGATTTGATTGTAATTTAGAAGAAGCAGTATCCAACAAAACTTAAACTCATATAGTCCTGGAAAAAAGTGTAAGGTCGGGCAAAAAATTACTAAATATGGAAAACTATTGAGAGTTCGAACTATTCAGTATTTTTACAACTTCTACTAATGATATCGAATAATAAATTAAAATATATTTATAAGAACCCTTTTTTTTTTGATTATGTAAAAAGTAACAAAATTGGTGGATAACACCTTGGAAAAAGGTATGAAGTCGTATGTATATTTTATCACCTGGTCATGGTCGCAGACTCACGGCCTGCTGTTTTTGTCGAGTCGTGGTTTCGAGCCTTGATGCTACTGGAGTCTTCAGTGGCTCGCAGTCTGAGCTGATGCACGTTAAATCTGTCGAGGCTCAAGGCCCTCCCGTTGGCGTGGTGTGGAAGATAGGAGCGCGGGTGCCAACTCAGGTATCGTCCTCATCATTTGACCGAGGTGCAGAATTACGAGGTGCAGAATTACAGAATTATCACCAACAGTCTTCGTGTTGCTTCTAGCGCGACATTAATAAAATCAATCTAATCTTTACTCGCCAGTTCTTGAAACAAATATAAGTTTTGAGGATTGATTATTTGATTAGTTTTATAGGATAAGAATTTTGTGGGTAAAGATTTATTTCAATCATGTCTGTTTTGACAAACTGAACAAAGCAAAGATACTAGCTTTAAAAGATGCTGGATATAGTGGGGGGTAAGATTGCACAAAAAAATTGGAAGATCAAAGGATGTAATTCACCGCATTCTCATTAATCCTAGTATTAATGCGAGTAACAAGATTAAAAATCATTTCTTCAAGGAAAGGCAGACTCGCCTGCAAGCAAAAAATGTCTTTCTTGCAAATTAGAGACGATATACAGTTTCCCAGTCCCAGCGGAACAGTAATAAATGCACTGCTTGGAAGTCTAAAGCTACGTTTTCCTAAGGTGCCGTTATATAGCAGCCGTAATGTTATGGCGAATGACGTCACTGAAATTTTTCTATGCAAAGTAATGACGTGTTACCTCGTATTCCACGCTGTTTGGAAACTACGTCATCTGGTTTACTCAGACAACGTTTGGGTGATATCATCCACCGTAATTCTGGGGCTGCCAGATAACGGCACCGCTTTCCTAGTAATACTGTACCTTTAGTGTAGAGTACAAGAGATGGAATGAAAAAACTCCACTTTCCAAGCGGCATTTGATTTGCAATTAAATTAAGCCTAGAAACATTAATATCTAGCTCCAACTGGAATAATGTGGTGTTCTCTGACAGAAAAAAGTTTAATTTAAATGTGCTAGGCAGATTTAAGTTTTACTGGTGTGATCTAAGTTAAAAATAAAAGTAAATAAATAAATGTGTTTTTTTTAAAAAAAACGCCAATTTAGAGGAAGATCTATCAGGGTCTGAGCTTCATTCACAGCAGGTGGTGCAAGTGAAATTGTTTTTGTCGACAACAAAATTAATTGAATATTATATCAGGATTTGTTGGCAGATAGTTTGTTGTCGTTTGCTCCTCTGTATATTCCGTGGTCCAAAAGTTCCTAGAAGAAGGCGAAGGAGGTAAAAGTTCTTCAATGACCCCATCCCAGAGTCCCAACCCGAGTCCTTTTAGAGCGTTCTAACTCAAGATGTTTACAAAAAGGGGCGACACTACAGCAGAAAATCAGATCTAAAAGCAGAAATTAAAAATTACTGGAACAACATTGACTAACACCTTTCAAGCTCTGTCTGGTTCTATGGATATAATAGAAAAAGGCGGTTCCTTATTAAAATATAAATCATAAAGAAAAAGAATAAATACTGAAGGATGAATCATATCGACTCCACACTTTTGTGAAAAGGAGAATGAGGTACCAGCTTAGGAGGCCCCCCCCCCCCCATTAATCGTGGTTAAAAATTAGGAGGCATATTGGCTGTATTAAGAAGACCTTTGAATCTGAATGAAATGGGAAGTCGATTTGTTTGTTTGATTTTTCCCTGACGTCGCACTCTGAAGAAACACGAGGATTATTGAAAACAAACCTCGCAATTTTGAACCACGATTATATGAAAGGAGTGACACATCTGCTGAAAACCCACTATCCCTTTGGTGGAATCGAGACTCAAGTCCAGGAATCGAAGGAGGTCATGAGCTCGCCACCATGACCTCTGGGTTACCACAGCGGCAAATAGATCTTCGAGTGGAGCAGAAAAAGGACATGGTCGAATAAATAATCATTTTTCAATATTTTTTTTTCAAATTGCACATAAATCATCATTTTTAGTTCAAAACCATATTCATTGAAATTTTTGACACAACGGGACACTCCTCCATTAATTTGGACTCAAAACTTCGTGCGTTTTTTTCTCCGTAAAATTTCTAACCTGTTTATTTTAGGAATTCAGTGAAAAACGTGGTGCTATTACTGAACACCTGCTCTCCGCTCCCCGTAGCATGTATGAAGTTGTCAGACACGCATCCATCAATCACGATTTCTAATAAAATAAATAAATAATCCAATCGGGAAGATGCAATTAAGGGGTGGGGGAAATGTAACAACTTTACAATGCACGCAGTATGATTCATCTGATCAAAATGCACCTTAAGCTATCTTAGTTTAATATTAACGCGCGCGTGAATTCGACATAAATTGGAAACACTGCTTAATGTTAAATAATAATTACATTCAAGATTCTAAAACTGCAAGTACCAAATTTTTTTGATTGATTGCAAAGTGATTTGCAAAGTGATTTTTTTTCTAAAACTGCAAGTACCAAAATGTATGAGTTAAAAAATTGGACACATGTTTAATAATACTAATGCTTAATTTGAATGGAAGTTTCAAAAATTTTTGTCGTTAGTTAAATTTTGAAACGAATATTTCCCAATTGGCACGTTGGCTCATTTCTCAGGTCCAGTAATTATTTTACGAAGAAAAATGCTGCTATATTATTAATGGTTATTAACTGTTCGTGGCTGCGAGACTCTAGTTGGCATAGGGTGGTAGTAGTCTGGTTGTAGTATTCGTACTTCGAAAGACTGGCGGTCGTGTTGAGGGATTAATGTAATTTTAAATTTAATTTTGTTTTGATTGTTGCTAACATCGCTCTCAGAAGCAGCACGAGGAAGCAACATTGGCGATGGATCTCGTAATTTTGAATCTCTGTCAAGTAACGTCTCAGGTGGCACTTCCCTCTCTAAGCTTCCATTCCACAGGAATGGGAGGACTTTGGACCTCGACTAGATTTAACGAGCACCAGCGGATTAGATGGTGGATTTTTATTGGCATCATGGCTCGAGCCCTCGACTCGACGCAAACAGTAACAACTAGGAGTCCATGATACATACCGCGTCCATAATACATATTAAATATTTAAACTTCTCACATTAGCGTACCGAGGATGCGAAGGGAAGGATGCCAGTTAAAGTATCATCGTCATCACTTGACTGTAATTTCGAATTTGGAAGGCCACAGTAACCGAATGTTCATAGCCATAAGTGCGCAGCGGCTTTGTTTCCGTTGAATCGTGGATTCAAGTCCTGATGCATCTAGAGACCCGTCTCTGATGTATGTCCAAGTCCTTCCGTAAGCCAAGTGTAAAAATTAGAAGGGAGAGGGGGTTTCAGTTCAAGTGTCATCCTCGTCACTTGACCATAATTCAAAATTGCGAACCAGTCACCAATAGCCCGGAATCGGGGTGATTGATTGATTGATTTATGAGGGAACAACAAAAGCTATTATCCCTACCCCGTGACGGTTCGAAGTGCAATCAAATCGAATAAAAAATTAAGAGGTCTGTCACCAATAGCTCTCATGTTTTATATAGTTATAAGTTGTTTATTGGTTTATTTTATAGAATCTTTAAAATTATGAAACATATATTCAAAAACTTAATGCTAACTAAATTTTAATTTAGTTTAACTTAATTTTAACTTAAAACACACACACAAAACTTTTAACAAAAAAAAAAATTTACTTTTAACTTAAACTTAATTTTACTTTAATACAAATTAAAATTCTAACATATGTAAAATTGTAGTAGACATGGCCATGGCAGTGAACCCGTGGTCAGTGATGTTTCAGTCTAGCTGCTCCTTCGAGTTTTGGTTCCATTTAAGACTCGTTGTATAAAGAGGATGAAGTACGTTAAATCTGTTGGGGTTCTATTTCCTTAGTATTCCGGGATGTTTATTGTAAGAGTGGGGGTCTCAGATGAGGTGTCGATCACATCATCTGATCGTGCTTCAAAATTACCAGACGTATGAACTGTGGTTAGAGGACATTTGCGTCGGCCAGAAATAGATATAAGATAAAAGCACGATAAATAAAATATAAGATGAAATGGGAAATACACTTTACATATTAAAGATTATTAGGTTTCCAACTCAAATAATATTAAATAATTTATTCGAATATTGCTGCTAGGAAATCACAATATATGATGCTGATATCAAAATATTTTTAAGTGAAAAGTATTTCCAGTTGGAGGTTTATTCTTTCATATTTGACGAAAACTTAATTATGTTAGTTTTCCTCATTCTATACTATCTCTATAAAAATAAAAAAAAAAAGAACGAAAGTTTAACTCGAACCTACCATTAAAAATTAATCTTATCCCGGTTTGTGTTAAAGCAATATTCTTAAACGATAGTACGTATGGATATTCCCAGAGTAAGTCCAAGTCTAACAAGAGATGCACATGAATATCCCGTATAAAAAATAAATTAACAATACCCAAACTAATATACGAAAGAATATCGTAAAGTCTTAATTTTTACTAAGAAATAATCTAAATATCGGAATAAAATTGATTCTACACATTAATTCCAAAGCACCCTAGTGATCTTTTTCTTTCCTATGGGGTATACTGTCTTTGGTAAACACGGATTATGCTCTTCCGGGGTACCCTAGCGATCCTTCTGTATTTTCGACCGCCCTTCTTGTCAACCAATTTTTGTCTTTTCTTCAATTTTTTTCACGTCTAGACCACATTTAAATCTTGTTTGGCGCAGCAT
The DNA here is from genome assembly GCA_019974015.1 of Nephila pilipes. NCBI lineage: Eukaryota > Metazoa > Arthropoda > Arachnida > Araneae > Nephilidae > Nephila > Nephila pilipes. The sequence continues at coordinate 268,947 of BMAW01004609.1, read as the reverse complement.
AGCCACAACTGGCTCTTGGGCCAATAACCTTTATATTCACTCACTCACTCACTCTACACATTAATTGATCCTTATGTACATAATGTTATAAATTACAGCTATTAATGGTGATTTGTTTCGTTTCAAGAAGCCGTTGACATAAGTAAGCTGAAGTAAACAAATAATAGAGTTCAATCTGCTGTAATAATGGTCTTCGATAGATTAAGAAACCCTGGAAGAAATGTGTAACTCTGGATATTGACTATGTAGAGAAACCTTCAGAATAATAAATAAAAAATAAGTTTCTATCTCGATTTTTTAGTAACAATTAAAGCGTTATGATACCCCGGGATAACAATTTAAACTTAATGATATTGAGGGTTATTTTAATCCACTGCTTCTAGGAACCAAACAAACCAACATTTAAAAATTGTTACTTACTATAATTTATAACATTATGAGTGAATGGAAATAAAAGTTATTATTTATTATAATTCATAACATTATAAAATGAGGAATAAATTTTATCCAGATATCTCTGTTATTTCTAAGTAGTAATTAACGCTTTACGATCCCCTCCCGTTTATATATGTATGTATATATATATATATATATATATATATTGCTAGATCTCTCTTGTCTTGGCTGATGTTAGATTTAAGTTTCTGGCCTAAAGAGTGCTAAAATAAAAAAAAAAAATTAAACCATTCGTTTTAAGTTAGTTTAATTCATTGAATTATTTACTGATCAGTTTCAGTAAAAAAAATCTAATTTTCTTAATAAATTTAACTGTATATTTAAATTTTAACATGTTTAATAAATCATAATATTTCTCAACATTGTATTTATTTACGATTGCTTATCAATTTGTTTTCTTTTAATTAAAATTTTCTAAATTTCACATGAACTCAAGGAACTTTTAATACAATTTTTCATGAAAAAATAATAATAAAAGCTTCGGCTGTGTAAATACATGAATTTTGCATTTTTTATTATCTACAACAACAAAAAATAATGCGTGCGACTTTTAACTATGTTTTTACATCCTCGAAGGCTGATGCATTCCAAATATACGACAGAAATAACGTAACACGATATTCTTCACGATATTAGGGCATTCAAAACGTTCCACGTCTCCTTCCTTACATGACTTATTTATTTTGCACTCGTAAAGAACATCCGTAACAAACATCCATCCCAACTGGGTAAACATCTGAAACGTTATCGGAGGCATCTGAGACAACACGGTAGCCGTAGACAGGAAAAATCTTCTATTAAAAAGATGGCCACTTTAGAGGAAAGTCGTGCAACTAGTAACGGGACTTTTCTTTCTCTTTTCTTCACAAAAGTTCCATCTTTGCTTCTCAGAACAAAGGATTGAAGTCACTGAGAAGGAAAAGGGAAGTTGTATGCACTGGCCTAAAAGAATCTCCACGTGTTTTCATCCAGTCTTTATTTATGGAACTGCAACCGCCGAACCTCTGCATTCAAGCGTGAAGGATATGAGGATTGTCACTGGAGATCTCGCTGTTCTTTTTAAAATTCTTTTTATTTGAGAGGCTTAAAAATCGTGTTTGGAGGAAGGGACTTCCTGGAAGCTTGCTTTGTAGAAAATAAGATTTCGCAGCACGTACTTTCGCTGTACGGGAAAAGAGCAACGATCTAAGTTGTTTCTTAGCTTCTAATGGCAGGAGACAAATTGATTGCTCTGTGATTTACATCTGCATTTGACAAATAATCTTACCAATATCTGTTTCCTAATTTTAGATTCAGAATCCGAATCTTGTGGATTTTGCAAGGATAGTTCATTTTTTTTATTAAATGGATAGGAGAATTATCAGAGAAAATGTGTATGATGATGAAGTTTAATGGCGCAAGAGCCAGACATGACTATGCTGCTGCAAATAAAGTGTAACTGTGATCTAGACGTTTTTTTTAAAAAAAAAAGGATAATAATGATTGATATAATATAGGATCGAATTGATTGATATGAAATAGGGTCGAAAATAGATAAGAATCGATAAAGCGCATCACCCGTGTTTACCAAAAATAGTAAACCCCATGGGAAAGAAAAATATCACCAGGGTATCTAGGGGGTATGAATATAAGTCCATGAGAGGCTCTCTTGAAAAAAAAAAGATCTAATTATTGAGGTAGTCTTATAAATTCGGTAATGTGAGGACTTTGAAGCTGTTTTAACACTTGCATCTAGAGATTGATTATTATAATATATGCCAACAGATCAAGAAAAGGGGGGGAGGTTAAGAATTATATTATATCCATGATAATAAAACGAAAAAAAAATATGTTTGCGAACTTGTGTTAAAGGAGTGAAAGTTTAAAAAAATGCACGAAAACAGAAGTTATAATCCTTAATACTGAATTAATTTTTATATAATCTTTCAAAATATGTAATTTTTCAAAATAGTCCTCTAAATGTAGCGAAGAGCTCCTAAGACATGTTTGATATTTGCGTACGACCTCCAACATTATGTCTATTTTTTGGAACGTATCAACAATCTTTATTTCAAGAATATAGAATGCGTAGAGTTGTGTTAAGTCCCCTTTCTTAAGCGTACTACATTGACCTTTTGGTTCTTTTTCAATTGAAAACATTCCCTCAAGAGGATAACCAAGTGCTTTATAAATATAAAATGATTTAACAATGTTTCATGTTCCTTTTAAAGGGTATACATACTTCTTTGTGCATAATATGAGCATTAGCTCCACAAAACTCCATCCCACGAAAGTTCGTTCAATTTGCAACAGTCATTGTCCTCCTATCGCGGTGGCTGTTAATTTTATATACCCGAAGAACCTTAAATTTTCGAATACATGTACCTATATATAGGAATGTATTCTGGGAGGATGATTATGTACAAATGTGCTGTGTTTATATTTAAAAGACATGTTAGTAGCACTGAGTCTATAATTTTATGAGTCCTTTACCTATGCACTCAGTTATTAGTGCCAGCATGCCAGAAATTAAGATCAGGTTAGCAAAGGACCTTGTAAATATGAACCACGATCAAGTGATCACTTTGTCTGGTACCTTACTCTGTTATATTGTACTGCATCCTAACGTGATGACTTTGGTTCTAGACAGATTTAACATGCTTCAGCCCCAATACATGATGGACCTATAGAGGCACTAGGATCCGAACAGACAACTCGATTATAAGAATATCTAGTCATTAACTCGAGACCGTAACTAATTGGTTACTGCAGTCGTATTAATTTCGTTAGAACTCATTGAAAATAGTTTTCAAAAAAAATTTAAAGTTCTATGCAAAGTTTTGCAAAGAGAAGATTTAGCCACCCATGGTGTGCTTTTTTTCCATTATTATTAAATTACTCAATTGAATATAAGATTTTAAAAAAATATATATGAAATATCGAGAAATGGACAATAGTTAACTTTTCTGATATTAAAATTAAAGGAAACGATAAATTATTAAATTAAATATTATATCAGCTACATGTAATTAAAATTAAAACAAATTATAAATTGTTAAATTGAATTTATTTAAGCTAAATGTATATTAAAGCAAACTATAAGAAACTGAAAAGTGATCTGGTACACCAAAAATGATCCACCTAAAACAATAGCCTCATAGGTGGCTAATAATAGTAAATCATCAATATTAAATTCATTTGACCCCCAAAATATTCCAAGAAGAAAGCCAAACAAAAAAGACGTAGTTTGAAATTCTTGAGGGAAAAAAAAGACTGCCTTGCAGCTTAAATTTCTGAATAATGTTATTTATTTTCAGTCATATCTTGATTCCAGTTTACATATGATTTAAAGTAATACATAAAAATCGATCAGTAAATAAAATACTTTATTTTTATATTCGCTTCACTTCAATCCAATAAAAAAATTGGGGGGAATATATTACGACATATTTTTGAAAATTGAGTTCATTAGTGGTAAAAGCAGGTATCAGACATATAATGAATATATTTTACTTCAATCCAATAAAAAATTGAGAGGTTTATTGTGACGTATTTTTGAAAATTAAATTCGTAACTGTTGAAAGCAGACATCAAAAATCTACGCAGAAAACAAGAGAATTCTTTCCAACAGCGGTCATGTACGACATTTATTGATTAACTAAAACAATAGTCCCTTGGGTGACTAAAAACTTTTTATTTTTATACAGTAGTCGAAACACATTTCAACAAATTATACACTTGAAACTATATGATATTTTGCAGAACTTGAATCTCTATATAAAAGTAAGTTGTTGGATTTTCCATCGGTTGTTTACGCTAGCAGACAATTTTTAAGTGTCGACCACCAATGTAGGTCAAAATTTCTTATTTTATTCTTTCTCAAAGGTATTGTTTTCATTCACAGCTTACTATTTGTGATGCAAGTTAAAATAAACAGACAAATTTCAGTAATTTTGTAAGCATGGAAAAGTCTTGAAATTTAACTTGATCAGCTGTCAACTTAATTGAGTCTGGACAGTGTTTAAAAAATTTTAGAATATGCCTCAAGCAAATGCATTCTTAAGGAGTCACGCTCATGATAATCAGCTTTAGTTTGGTTTAATGCGCAACTAAATTTCTTTTCTGTTGTTTTGTTAATAATAAAGAACCTTTTTGAAACATAATTTAAGATGAAAGAAGTTATTAAGTTTTGCAAAGCGCAATAAATAGTGTTAAACTTTGAAGGAAAAATAGTGACTTACAATTTAAAATTATTTTAAAAAAAAACATAATTTTCAAATTTGTAATGAACTGATCATGAATTACATTGAAAGCATCCAAAATTGGCAAGTTAGAGTTATTTCATTTCAAAAGCTTTATGAAACTAACAACAGATGTTGTAGTCCTTAATATAGTATTTTGAAAGAAACACATTAGTTTTGACATAAGTATTCAAAATTACTCTTACCAATAGCTCTTTATCTAATTTTAGAACGGCATGAATTAAAACCAAATGTTTGGATAACGAAACATCAAAATTATGCTGTTGTATGCAGTTCTAGAATTACGTTGTTATGCAGTTCTAAAACAAACTAAATAAAAATTTAAGAGTTCCATTCGAAGTTTTATAAAAAAACAGATTTTGCCACCCAAGGTGTGCTCTTTTTTCTATAATTATGAAATTCCCCAATTAATTATAAGAATTAAAGTAAACGATGAAGTATAGAGAAACGGATAATAGTAAACTTTTCCGATATTAAAATTTAAGGAACCGATTAATTATAAAATTTAATATATTTAAGCTGAATGTAATTAAAAATAAAGCAAATGATAAATTATTCAATTGAATATCAGCTACATGTAATTAAAAGTAAAGCAAGCGATAAATTATTAATTTGAATATTATATCAGCTAGTAATTAAAATTAAGGCAAACGATAAATATTACAAATTGAATATATTTAAGCTAAATGTAATTAAAATTGAAGCAAATGATAAAAAATTCAAAAGTGATCTGGATATGCCAAAACTGGTCCAACTAAAACGATAGCCCCTTGGGTGGCTAATATTTGTAAAACTGAGCACCAATTTTTAACTTCGTTCAAAATTGTGCTAAGAGTTCTTATACGCTTCTATATAGAATGATATTTACTAAAACAAACCAAAAGTATGGAAAATGAAGCATGTGACAGAAGTTTTATAATACGCCATTAACCCATTTTGTAACTTGAAATTACATTAATTAAAATCAATAAAATGCTTTAAAGAATTCTTTTTTTTTTTAAGCTGAGGCACGGGTTCGAAATTTATAATTTCTAGTATTGTCGTATAGGTTTGAAATTTAGGCACAATTAAAAGCACAAATTAAAGCACAAAATAAACATGTAATGATTAAGAATTATGTATTGTAATGTACTCGATACATCCAAATTTCGATGGAAATTTCATGGATAACGTAACCAGTTATTTTTTCCTTCAAAACGGGAAATCTACTACTTGTAATGTCTAAGTAATACAATGAGTATTCAATATACGTGTATATTGTTAATATGTACTAATGTGTTGTTGTTTTGAGAGCACGGAATCAACAAAAATGCGTGGGCATAAAATAAAAAATACATGGTGTTAGGTCCCAAAACTTGATATAATAATGCATTATGATTACATTTAGTTTGCTTAATGTATATTCACATTGGTAAGACATATTTAATTTGATATTTTATCGTCTGCTCTTATTTTTAATATTTAACTTAATAGTGGATTTCTATGGCAGAATCGCCTGTAGTTGTTAACATTGGCAATCTTTTTGTACTTTAAAATGTTTTGCTCGTGAAAATAAAAATACGATAGGAATTTGAAGGTTTTTCCTTTTCTTGCTAGTAATTGCTTTTGTGGTATATACAACTTACTTTACGCTAACATTCATTTTAAATTATTTTGCTTTTAAGAAAACAGAAAAGAAAAAAAAAAACGTTAGGACATGTTAAAATGAAATTATATCAAAGCCAAATATTTTACTTTTTCTTTTTTTTTATGTATGCGTGAAAAGAAAACAGAAAAAGAAGAATGAAAATGAATAATTTATATGGTGTCTTATATTCTGCTGAAAAACAAATATATTTGGTAATGATTTCAAATAAGAGGTTAATTCATGGTAGGATGTCTTAAAATTTGCTTTGGTAATTAACAGAGCTTTAAAAACTTTTCCATTCGTCCATCACTTATTCTTGAGGAAAACGACACTTTCAATGGGTGTATTATTGCCGGCAGACATAAAATATATTCAGTAAAAACAGGAAAGCTCGTAAGACTCAAATTATTGATGTAAAAGTGTTTGAAATTTCCATCCAACGACTTTCGGTTGCAATATTCCCAGTGTTTCAGTCTGTCACTTTTTTCGGTGCAATGTAACGTTATTTCAGCGTCATTTTTTTTTAATACATGTTTAACAATTGAAATGTAGCGTCTGCTTCCTCTGACGCTGGGTATCTGAAGAATTTTATCCCCCCTAAACGAAACCTTTCAACCTAAACGAAAAATGTGTGAAAAATGTTGGTATTTCCAAAAAAATTTGAAATTGAGTATTTTTGTTGTGACATCAGAGACAAAATAATGTGCTCGATACATATCATAATGCTATTAATGTACCTAATTTATATAACGAAAGAAATTGCAATGACCAACATTATAAGAAGTTACATTACTATGATGACTTTATCTCTCGCTAGTATGAATAAAGATTCTGTCTTTAACAATTGTCAAAATAAAATTTAAAAAAAAAACACATTTATTTTCATCTCTATGGCAATACTTTTGCAATCTCATCCCTTTTCTGTGCCTCTTTGATACGTTCATTCTTCCTCTGTTTACATTACACTGGCAACTCCTTTATCGATATAGGAGGAGGGCTGCCACAATTTTCTCACTCCACGAGGCGCCAGTTATTATAGATACAAAAAGAATATATATAACTTTTGCCGTAACAACATAGATCACAACCGAAGTGACTTTTATTTGTTAGAAATCGATCCTTGGCTGGCTATTTAGTTTGACACCCTTGTAATATACCATTCAGTCCAATGACATCTACACAATTACAATCCATTAAGAAAATTAGAGAAATTTTATTTTAAACGCAATTTTTTATAATCAAGCGTAACGTTACACCGGTTTATAATACATTTTCTTTATGACTAATCTCAGGCTCAAAACATGTTTTATATTAATAAAGAATCAATTAGAACAAAATTGATTGGATAAGAAAGCATAAGAAATTAGATTGATAAGAAAAGCGTAGTAAAACGCACGATCAATAACGATTCCAACAACACATTTCAGAAGAGAAGCCAGATTTAATTTGAACAGAGGATTATCACCGAAGTATTTTTTGAGAGCACCAAAACAATTTTATGTAAAGATTTGTTCTATTTTCATTTTTATTTTACGAAAAAAATAGAAAAAATGAAACATATTTAAATTGCTACTTTATCATTTCATTTAATTTCAGTATATGAACAGAAAGTTTTCGATAGCTTTAATAACTTATTGTCTTCTTCTTTTTTTTTTTTATTGTTTACGTCAATTTTAATATCCGATGACTAATTTGATTTTTTTTTATCTTGGAATAGATTACTTTGATTCATTTTGTTATTACAGTTGACGTTCATTGAAAACGTTTTTATTTACTTAAAAATGTTTTGTATTGGTGAAAAATCATAAAATATTCTAAAGAATATTAAAAAAAATGTTGATGGATTACAATACAATGTATTTTTTTTTTTAATTTCATCATTTTACTTTCTTCTGTTTGTAAATAATCTCCTTCGTAATTATACTTTTAATGTAAATTGTTTTTCTAATTAAAGATTGCTTTACTTAAATTTTAATTTGAGGATTCAGTTATCGAAGTCCGCTCACAAGTTTTCTCTGCAGAAAGCAACAAAATTCTGCGATTTGCTTTTGAAGGCATAAAGCTGCAATGAAAACTTAAATATACTTTTCCTGAGTAATCTCAATTAATAACATGTTCTTTGTAAAAAAGTAGAGCTAATTGGCTCGAAATTGATTAAACATAACAGTAGATCGAGACATAGCAAGTGCGAGAAAAACAGAACGCACGATCAAAAAACGATACCAATAACGTTCCATCTGAGAAACCGGATTCGATGTGAACAGAGGAGTGTCACCGAAGCATTTTTTATAGTTCTTTTTTAAATATATCGCCAAGTCATAAACATTTTCAGTAAGTGGAAGACATAAAGCGGATTCATTACCTCTAAACATGTAAATAAAACAATAGATTGTTTTTTTGAATAAAGGACGGTGGGGGGGAAAGGAAAAAAAAAGGCGTTTCTTTGAAGTATTGCTGCTTATATGGATAGACACGAGGACAGTAAAAAAGAAAAAGAGGTCTTTTTTATTGGTAAGACGGCTAAACAATATCATAAACATACACCATTTGCATACATATTGAAAGAAAACAGGAGGGATAATTTACGAGACGTTTATATTTTTTCCACAACGCTGTGAATTAAGCGCCGCGATCCCATTTTAGCTATTGTGAAGAGTGTAGATAAATCTTTTTTTTATTGTTGACTCGTTTGTTGACCTATCAAAGCAGTCATCGACTTAAACTAGAGACTGCTTTTAGAAATTATTCTCTTTAAATGCTCTTGACATTTTCTTAAGATTGATATTGACTAGTAAATTTGTATATATATATATATATTAAATGATAATATATATATATATTAAATGATAATATATATATATATTAAATGATAATATATATATATATATTAAATGATAATATATATATATATTAAATGATAATATAATATATATATATATATATTAAATGATAATATATATATATATTAAATGATAATATAATATATATATATATATATTAAATGATAATATATATATATATTAAATGATAATATAATATATATATATATATATTAAATGATAATATATATATATATTAAATGATAATATAATATATATATATATATATTAAATGATAATATATATATATATTAAATGATAATATATATATATATTAAATGATAATATATATATTATATTATCATTTAATACCATAACTATATTATCATTTAATATATATTATATTATTATATTATATTATATTATCATTTAAACTATATATATATTATCATTTTAACTATATATATATATGGTATCATTTATAATATATATATCATTTATCATTAGTATATATATATTGTCATTTAATATATATATATATCATAAACTTTCTAGGTCAATATCAATCTTAAGAAAACAGTCAAGAGAGCATTTTAAAGAGAATAATTTCTAAAAGCAGTCTCTAGTTTGGAACTCATACTGCTTTGATAGTTCAACACAAGTCAAGCAATAAAAAAAAGATTTATCTTACACTCTTCAATAGCTAAGGGATCATGGCGCTAATTCACAGTTGTTGTGGAAAAAATAACTACTTGTAAATTATACCTCCTGTTTTCTTTCAATATGTATGCAAAATGGTGTATGTTTATGATATTTGTTGTATATCGCCCAATAAAAAAGACCTCTTTTTTTTTTTTTTTCTGTCCTCGCCTGCCCATCCATATAAGAAAATATTTGAAAAACGCTTTTTTTTTTCCTTTCCCACCGTCCTTTTCAAAAAAACAATCTATTGTTTATTTACATTTTAAATTAATGAATCCGCTTTATGTCTTCCACACTGAAAATGTTTATGACTTGGCGATATATTTAAGAACTATAAAAAAATGCTTCGGTGACTCTGTTCATCAGATCGGTTTCTCAGATGGAACGTTATTGGTATCGTTTTGATCGTGCGTTCTGTTTTCTTGCACTATGTCTCGATCTACTGTTATGTTAATCAATTTCAGAGCCAATTAAATCTACTTTTACAAGAACATGTTACAATTGAGATTTCAGGAAAGTATATTTAAGTTTTCATTGCAGCTTTATGCCAATAAAAGCAAATCAAAAATTTGTTGCTCTGCAGAAAAAAACTGAGCGGACTTCGATAACTGAATCCTCAAATTAAAATTTGTAAAAATCTTTACAATTAGAAAACAATTTACATTAAAAGTAATTACGAGATTATTTACAAACAGAAGAAAGTCAAAGGTAAAATTAAAAAAAAAAATACATTGTATTGTAATCAAATACATTTTTTAATATTCAGAATATTTTATGATTTTTCCTGTTACATTTTAAATAAATAAAAACGTTTTCAATGAATACTCCTGTATAATAACGAAGTATAAGATAAAAATCTATAAATATAGTCATCTCGGATATTAAATTACGAGCTAAAAAAATAAAAAGAAAGAAGTAATGATCAATGTTATTAAACATCGAAAACTTTCCTGTTCATATACCTGAAATTAAATGAAAATGATAAAAGTAACTTAAATATGTTTTCATTTTTCTATTTTTTAACATAAAATGAAAAATCAGATAAATCTTTACATAAAGTTGTTTTGGTGCTTCTCCATCATTAATATCAGTGATATCCTCTGTTCAAATAACTGGCTTCTCTTCTAAATGTGTTGTTGGTATTTATTGAGAATCGTGCGTTTTACTGACGCTTTTCTCTGTCTAATCTAATCTTCACCTTCTTTCTTATCAATCAATTTTGTTCACATAATTGATCTTGTATAATAATATAAATTCTTGAACGCAAGATGAGTCATAAAAGAAAATGTATTATAAACGGTGTAACGTTACTTGATTATAAAAATTGCGTTTCTCAAAATATCTTGCTTTTTCTTAATGGGAGTTGTGTAGATGTCATTGGGCTGAATGGTATATTACAAAGATGTCAAACTAAATAAGCCAAAAGGATCGATTTCTAACAAATAAGGAATACTTCGGTTTGTGAGTCTATTGTTATTACGGCAAATTATATATTCTTTTTTGTATCCTATAACCGTGGCGCCTCAGTGGAATGAGAAAATTGTAGCAGCCTCCTCCTATATCTGATAAAGGTTGACCAGTGTAACATAACGTAAGCAGAGGAAGAATGAACGTATCAAGAGGCACAGAAAAGGGATGAAGATTGCAAAGTGATGTTGCCATAGAGATGAAAATAAATGTTTTTTTAAAATTTTATTTTGCAATTATTAGCGAATCTTTATTCATAGGCTATGAGAGTCAGTCATCAGTAATGTAACTTCTTTAATGTATGTTTGGTCTTGCAATTTCTTTCATTATATAATTAGACATGTAATACACTATGATATGTATCGGCACATTATTTTAGTACTCGATGCATAAATACTCAATTTCAGAATTTTTTTGGAACACCTAAACATTTTCACATTTTCGTTTGGAGGTTAGAAGGGTTTCGATTTAAGATCAGAATTTACAGATACACAGCGATCAGGGAAGCAGACGCATACGTTTCAATAAGATACATGATAGAAAAATGAGCTTCAAATAACGATTCTTAATTCCGAAAAGTGACAGACTGAAACACTGAATATGACCGAAAGTCGTTAATGGAAATTTCAAACACTTTTACTCAATTTTGAGGTCTTACGAGCTTTCCTGTTTTTACGATATATTTTATATCTGCCGACAATGTACACCGTCAGAAGTGTCGTTTTCCTCAAGAACTAATGATGGACGAATGGAAAAGTTTTTAAAGCTCTGTGTAATTACAAAGCTAAATTTTAAGACATCCTACCATGAATTCCTCTTATTTTGAAATCATTACCAAAATGATTTGTTTTCAACAGAATATAAGACACCATATAAATTATTCATTTCATTCTTCTTTTCCTGTTTTTCTTTCACGCATACATAAAAAAGAAAAAAGTAAAATAGTTTTGCTTTGATATAATTTATAATACATGTACCTAACGTTTTTTTTTTCTTCTCTTGTTTTTCTTAAAAGTCAAAATAATTTAAAATGAGAATTAGCGTAAAGTAAGTTGTATATACCAAAAAGCAATACTAGCAAAAAGGAAAAACCTATCAAATTCCTATCGTATTTTATTTTCCGAGCAAAGAGCATTTTAAATTTAAAAGATTGCTTGTCATTAACAACTACAGGCGATTTGCTATAGAAATCCACTAATTAGTTAAATATTAAAATAAAACAGACGATATAAATATCAAATTAAATATGTCTACCAATGTCGATTATACATTAAAGCAAACTAAATGTAATCGCATCTATTATCAGTTTTTGGGACCTAACACCATGTATTTTTTGATTTATGCCCGCATTTTGTTAATTGTGACTTATCAAAACAACAACATTGTTATATTAACAATGCCGGTGAATATACTCATTAATTACTTGAGACATTACAAGTAGTGGTTCCCGTTTGATAAGGAAAAATAATAGTGTACTTATCCATGAAATTTGGTATCAATCAGCCATCCATGAAAAATGTATCAAATACATTATAGTATATATTTTTTAATCATTACATATTTATTTTCTGCTTCGCTCCCTAAATTTCAAAATCTATCACGAAATATGTAGAAAAAAAATTAATTCAGACCCGTGCCTCGGCTTAAAAAATAAAAAATCTTAACATTTATTGATTTTAGTCATGTAATTTCAAGTTACAAAAATCGTAATGGCGTATTCATAAACTTCTGTCACTACTTCATTTTCCATACTTTTAGTTTGTTTATAAATATCATTCTATATAGAAGAGCGTATAAGAACTCTTGCACATGTTTCGAACAGAGTTAAAATTGAATTATCAGCCTACAAATATTAGCCACCAAGGGCTATCGTTTTAGTTGGACCGATTTTGGCATATCCAGGATCTTTGAATTTTTATCATTTGCTTCAATTTTAGTACATTTAACCTAAATATATTCAATGATATTTATCGTTTGCATTGTTTAATTACTACTGATAATAATTCAAATTAATATTTATCTTTGCTTTACTTTTAATTACATGTAGCTGATATTCAATTGAATAATTTATCATTTGCTTTATTTTTATATCATTTCCTTAAATATATATTAGAATTTTATAATTAACGGTTCCTTATATTTTAATATCGAGAAAAGTTTATATTATCCGTTTCTCTATACTTTCATCGTTAGCATTAATTCTTATATAATGGGGAATTTCATAATTATAGAAAAAAGAGCATTTTGTAGGTGGAAAATCGTTTTTTTATAAAACTTCAGTGGAACTTTCTTAATTTTTATTTGAGTTTGTTTTGGAGAACTGCATATATAATTCTGAACTGCAACAACGTAGCATAATTTTGATGTTTCGTTATCAAACATTTGGTTTAATTCATGCCGTTCTAAATTAGATAAGACTATTGGTAAAGAGTAATTTTGAATACTTAACTGAATGTGTTTCTTCAAAATACTATATTAAGGACTACAACATCTGTTGTTAGTTCATAAAAGCTTTTGAAATGAAATAACTCTAACTTACCGTTAATTTTGGCTTCAAGCTTAATTCATGATCAGTTCATTACAAATTTGAAAATTATGTTTTTTAAAACTCATTTTAAATTGTAAGATCACTATTTTTTCCTTCAAAGTTTAACTATTTATTGCGCGCGAAAACTAATAACTTCTTTCATCTTAAATTATGTTTCAAAAGGTTCTTTTATTAACAAAACAGCAAGAAAGCATTAGTTGCGCATTAAACCAAACTAAAACTGATTATCATGAGCGTGACTCCTTTAGAGATGCATTTGCTTGAGGCATATGCAAAATTTTAACCTTGTTCAGACTCAATTAAGTTGTTATGATCAAGTTAAATTTCAGACTTTTCCGCTTACAAAATTACATGGTTTTTTTGCCAACTTGCATCACAATAGTAAGCCATGTGAAGAAAATAAGCAACGAAGAGATAAAATAAGAATTTGACCTACATTGGTGGTCGACACTAAAGTGTCTGCTACGTAAACAACCGATGGAAAAATCAACAACTTACTTTATGAGAGTTAAGTTCTGAAAATATCATATAGTTTCAAGTGTATATTTGTTGAAATGTGTTTCGACTACTTATAAAATAAAAGTTTTCTTTAGTCACTAAAGGGACTATTGTTTTGGATGTCAATAAATGTCTACATGACGCTGTTGGAAAGAATTCTCTTTGTTTCTGCAATTTGGTGATGTCTGCTTTCAATACAGTTACAATTTATGTGCAAAAAATACGTCACAATAAACCTCTCAATTTTTATTGATTAATAAATATATTCATTATATGTCTACTACTACTTTACCATAATGAAATCAATTTTCAAACATTCGTATTACTCTCCCCAATTTTTTTGGATTGAAGGAACGAATAAAAATAAAGTATTTTTTTACTGATCGTTTTATTATACTTTAAATCATATTGTGCTTGGAATCAAGATATGACTGAAAATAAATAACATTATTCAGAATTTAGCTGCAAGGCAGTCTTTTTTTCCCTCAAAATTTCAAACTACGTCTTTTGTTTTGGCTTTCTTTCTTGGAATATTTTGGGTCAAATGAAGTTTAATTTGATGATTTACTACTTAGCCACCTAGTGGGCTAGTGTTTTAGATTGGATCATTTTGGTGCTACCAGATCACTTTTCAGTTTCTTATAGTTTGCTTTAATATACGACAATTAACCATATTCAATTTAACAATTTATAATTTGTTTTAATTTTAATTACGTAGCTGATATAATGTTATTTAGCAATTTATCGTTTCCTTTAATTTTAATACAGAAAAGTTAACTATTGTCCATTTCTCGATTTCATATATTTTTTTGGAAATCTTCCGTATTCAATGAAGGTATTTAATATATGAAAGCACCAATAGGTGGCTAAATCTTCTCTTTGCAAAACTTTGCTGAACTTTAAATTTTTTTGAAAACTTGTCTCACATGTGAGTTCTAGCAAATTAATGGACTGCAGTAACCATGCGGTCTCGGGTAATGACTAGATATTCTTATAATCGAGTTGTCTTCGGATCTAGTGCCTCTACTAGGTCCATCATGTTGGGGCTGAACCATGATTAAATCTGTCTAGAACCAAAAGTCGTTAGGATGCAGTACAATATACGAGGAGAGTACCAAGACAAAGTGATCCTGATCGTGTTCATGGCCACAGTCCTTTGCTAACCTGATCTTAATTTCTGGCATGCTGGCACTAATAACTGAGTGCATAGGTAAAGGACTCATAAGAATTAATAGACTCAGTGTTACTTAACATGTCTTTTAAATATAAACACAGCACATTTGTACACTAATCATCCTCCAAATACATTCCTATATATAGGTACATGTATTCGAAAATTTAAGATTCTTCGGTATATAAATTAACACCACCGCGATAGGAGGACAATGACTGTGTGAGAACGAACTTTCGTGGGATGGGTTTATTAGGAGCTAATGCTCATATTATGCACAAAGAAGTATGTATACCTTTAAAAGGAACATGAAACATTGTAAATCATTTTATATTTATAAAGCTTGGTTATCCTCTTGAGGGAATGTTTTCAATTGAAAAGAACCAAGGTCAATGTAGTACGCTTAAGAGGGACAACACAACTCTACGCATTCTATTCTTGAAATAAAAGTTGATACGTTCAAAACAATAATGTTGGAGGTCGTGCACAAATATCAAACATGTCTTAGAGCTCTTCTTCACATTTAGGACTATTTTTGATATATTTTGAAGATTATATAAAAATTAATTCAGTATAAGGATTATAACTTTGTTTTCGTGCATTTTTAAACTTTCACTCCTTTAACACAAGTTCATAAACATATTTTTTCGTTTTATTTCATGGATATATAATTCTTAACCCCCCCTTCTTGATCTGTTGGCATATATTATAATAATCAATCTCTGCTGAAATAGTTCACAACTTCTCACATTATGAATTTATAGACTACCTCCAATAATTAGATCTTTTTTTTCAGAGAGCCTCTCATGGACTTATATTCCTTACCCTAGATGCCCTGGTGATATTTTTCTTTCCCATAGGGTTACTATTTTTGTAAACACTGGGTGATGCGCTTTATCGATTCTTATCTATTTTCGACCTATTTCCTATCAATCAATTCGATCCTACTATTATATCAATCTATCCTTTTTTTTTAAAAAAACGTCTAGATCACAGTTACACTTTATTTGCAGCAGCATAGTCATGTCTGCTCTTGAATTAAACTTCATCATGCTACATAAGTAATTCTCTATCATTTAATAAAAAAAACTATCCTGCAAAATCACAAGATTCAGTTCTGAATCTAAAATTAGGAAACAGAATATTGGTAGATACGTCAAATGCAGATGTAAATCACAGACAATCATGTTGTCCTCCTGCTATTAGAAGCTGAAACAACTTAAGATCGTTTGCTCAGTCATACAGTACGTAGTGCTGCGAAATCTTATTTTCTACAAAGAACTTCCAGGAAGTCCCTTCCTCAAACACGATTTGCCTCTCAAATAAAAGAATTTTAAAGAACAGCGAGATCTCCGTGTAATCCTCATCCTTCACCTTGAATGCGGAAGTTCGGTTGCAGTTCATAAATAGACTGGATAGAAAATGGAGATTCTTTTAGGCCAGTGCTATACAACTTCCCTTTTCCTCTCAGTGACTTCAATCCTTTTTCTGAGAAGCAAAGATGGAGACTTTTGAGGAAAAGAAAAGTCCGTTACTAGTTGCACGCTTTCTTAAAAGTGGCCATCTTTTAATAGAATTTTTCCTCTACGGCTACTTGTCTCAGATGCCCCGATAACGTTTCAGATGTTTACAAGTTGGGATGGATGTTTGTTGGATGTTCTTTTGATGCAAAAATAAATAAGTCATGTGAAGAAGGAGGCGTAACGTTTAGTGCCTAATATCATTGAAAGAAATATGTGTACGTTATTTCTGTCGTATATTGGAATGCATCAGCCTTCGAGGATGTAAAACATATTAAAAGTCGCACACATTATTTTTTTTGTTGTTGTAGATAATAAAAATGCAAAATTCAATAATATTTACAGCCGAAGCTTTTATTATTATTTTTTCATGAAAAATTGTATTAAAAGTTCCTTGAGTTCTAGAAATTTAGAAAATTTAATTAAAGAAAACAAATTGATGGCAATCGTAAATAAATACAATGTTGAGAAATATTATGATTTATTAACATGTTAAAATTTAAATATACAAGTTAAATTTATTAAGAAAATTAGATTTTTACTGAAACTGATCGCATCAATTCAATGAACTTAACCTTAAACGAATGGTTTAATTTTTTTTTATTTTAGCACTCTTTTGACAGAAACTTAAATCTAACATCATTAGAGACAAGAGAATCTCATATATATATATATATATATATATCATACATATATAACGGGAGGATCGTAAAGCGTTATATACTTAGGAAATAACAGAGATATCTGGATAAAATTTATTCACTCATTTTATAATGTTATGATTATAATAAATAATAACTTTATTTCACTTCACTCATGTATAAATTATGTAAGTAACAATTTTAAATGTTGGTTTGTTTGGTTCCTAGAAAGTGGATAAAATAACCCTCAATATCATTAGATTTAAATTGTTATCCCGGGTATCATAACGCTTTAATTGAATAAAAAATCGAGATAGAAACTTATTTTTATTTTATTCTGGTTTCTCTACATAGTCAATTCAGAGTTCACATTTCTTGGGTTTCTTAATCTATCGCAGTAAAATATACAGCAGATTGAACTCTATTATTTGTTTCTAGCTTACTTATGTCACGGCTTCGAAAGCAAATCACCATTAATAGTCTGTATTTATAACATTATAACATGAAGATCAATTAATGTGAGAGAATAAGAGTGAGTGAATTGAAGGTTATTCAAAGAGCCAGATGTGGCTATACTGCAAACAAGATTTAAATGTAAGTTAGACGTGAAAAATTGAAGAAAAGAAACAAAATCGGTTTGACAAGAGGGCGGTCGAAAATAGAAGGATCTTCAAAGGTACCCCGGAAGAGCATAATCCGTGTTTACCAAAGACATGTATACTATAGGAAAGAAAAAGATCACTAGGGTGCTTTGGAATTAATGTGTAGAATCAATTTTATTATATTTAGATTATTTCTTGTGTAAAATTAAGACTTTAGATATTCTTTTCGTATATTAGTTTGGGTATTGTTAATTTATTTTTTAGGGATATTCATGTGCATCTCTTGTTAGACTTGGACCTCTGAATATCCATACAGTACTATCGTTTAAGAATATTGCTTTAACACAAACCGGGATAAGATCAATTTTAATGGTAGGTTCAGTTAAGCACCGTTCTTTTTTTATTTTTTATAGAGATATATAGAATGAGAAAACTAACATAATTAAGTTTTCTCAAATATGAAAAGAATCATCCAACTGGAAATACTTTTCACTTAAAAATATTTTGATATCAGCATCATATGTTGATTTCTAGCAGCAATATTCAATAAATTATTTAATATTATTTGAGTTGGAAACCTAATTCTTTAATATGTAAAGTGTATTTCCCATTTCTTATATTTTATTTATCGTGCTTTTATCTTATATCTATTATTTCTGCCGACACGCAAATGTCCTCTAACCACGCATACGTCTGTATTTTGAAGACGATCGAGATGATGACACCTCATGCAGACCCCCACTCTTACAATAAACATCCGGAATACTAAGGAAATAGAACAACAGATTCGTACTTCATCCTCTTTCATAGCAGTCTTAAATGGAACCAAAACTCGAAGAACGTAGAACTGAAACATCACTGACCACGTTCACTGCCATGGCCATGTCTACTACAATTTTACATATGTTAAATTTTAATTTGTATTAAAGTAAAATTAAGTTTAAGTTAAAAGTAAATTTTTTTTTTAGCAAAAGTTTGTGTGTTGTTTTAGTAAGAATTAAGTTAAACTAAATTAAAATTTAGTTAGCATTAAGTTTTTGAATATATGTTTTCATAATTTTAAAGATTCTATAAAATAAACAATAAACAACTTATATAAAACATGAGAGCTATTGGTGACAGACCTCTTAATTTTTTATTCGATTTGATTACTTCGAACCGTCACGGGGAGTAGGGATAATAGCTTTTGTTGTTCCTCATAAATCAATCAATCAATCACCCCTGATTCCGGGCTAGGTGACTTGGTTCTCATTTGAATTATATGTCAAGTGACGAGGATGACACTTGACTGAAACCCCTCCCTTCTAATTTTTTACACTTGGCTTACGGAAGGACTTGGACTACATCAGAGGCGGGGTCTCTAGATGCATCAGGACTTGAATCCACGATTCAACGGAAAAACCGCTGCCACTTATGGCTGAACATTCGGTTACTGTGGCCTTTCCAAATTCGAAATTACAGTCAAGTATGACGATGATACTTTAACGCATCCTTCCCTTCGCATCCTCCGGCTAATGTGAAGTTTAAATATTTAATATGTATTATGGACGCGGTTTGTATCAGACTCCTAGTTGTACTGTTTGCGTCAGTCAATGAAGCCATGATCAATAAAATCCACCATAATCGCTGGTGCCTTAAATCGTCGAGGTCAGAATCCTCCCATTCCTGAACTGGAATGGAAGCTTAGAGAGGAAGTGCCACCTGAGACGTTACTTGACAGAGATTCAAATACGAGATCCATCGCCAATGTTGCTTCCTCGTGCGCTCGATGAGCGATGTTGCAATAATCAAACAAAAATTAAATTTAAAATTATTAATCCCTCAACAGAGCCAGTCTTTCGAAGTACGAATACAACCAGACTACCACCTATGCCACTAGAGTCTGCAGCCAATGAACAGTTAATAACCATTATAATATAGCAGCATTTTCTTCGTAAAATAATTACTGGACCTGAGAATGAAAACGTGCCGTTGAAATATTCGTTTCAAAATTGTACAACAATTTTGAAACTTCCATTCAAAATTAGCAGTATTATTAAACATGTGTCCATTTTTAACTCATACATTTTGGTACTTGCAGTTTAGAAAAAAAATCGCTATGTCACTTTTGCAATCAATCAAAAAAATTTGGTACTTCAGTTTAGAATTTGAAATTGTATTTAACATTAGAAAAGCTAGTGTTCCAATTTTAATCGATCACGCGTATATTAAACTAAGATAGCTTAAGTGCATTTTGATCAGATAGATTACTGCGTGCATTGTAAAGTTGTTCCACCCCTTGTGCATCTTTCGGTTATTTATTTATTTTATTAGAAATCTGATTGATGGATGCGTGTCTGACAACTTCACATGCAGGGAGCGAGAACAGGTGTTCAGTAATAGCACCACTGCAGATTCTAAAATAAACGGGTTAGAAATTTTCGGAGAAAAAGCACAGAAGTTTGGTCCAAATTAATGCGTGTCGAAGGTCAAAATTTCAATGAATATGGTTTTGAACTAAAAATGATGATTTATGTAGATTTGAAAAATTTGAAAAATGATTATTTCGACATGTCACTCTCCTCTCGAAGTCTATTTGCCGCTGTGGTAACCCAGAGGTCATGGTGGCAAACTCGACCTTACGATTCCTGGACTTGAGTCTCGATTCCACCAAAGGGATGGGTTTCAGCAGATGTCACTCCTTTCATATAATCTGTGGTTCAAAATTGCGAGGTTTGTTTTCAATAATCCTCGTGTTTCTTCAAGGCACTCAGGGAAAAAAACAAACAAATCGACTTCCCATTTCATTTCAGATTCAAGGTCTTCTTAACCACAGCCAATATTCCCTAATTTTTAACCACGATTAATGGGATCTAGCGTACCTCATTCTCCTTTTCACAAAAGTGTGGAGTCGATATGATTCATCCTTCGTATTTATTCTTTTCTTTTGATTTATATTTTAATAAGGAACCGCCTTTTCTATATATCACTTAGAACCAGACAGACGAAAGGTGTTAGTCAATGTTGTTATAATTTTAATTTCTGTTTTAGATCGATTTTCTGCTGTAGTGTCGCCCTTTGTAAACATCTCTTGAGTTAGAACGCTATAAAGTCGGTTGGGACTCTGGGATGGGGTCATTGAAGAACTTTTACTTTTCTTCTTAGGAACTTTAGCACAGAATATATGAGCAATA
>BMAW01004609.1:195261-247457 GCA_019974015.1 Nephila pilipes | reverse complement strand
TATATATATATATATATATATATATATATATATATATTAAATGTTAACTGACAACGAATGATGGTCTTCTTTCCGTTAACTGGGAACCAGGTCAACGACGTTTCATGCAAACTCAATTCTGATAAAATATATTTTTGATGTTTAATATTAAATAAAATACTAAATGTATCATATCTGTGTTTAAATATATGTTTAAATTATATTTCAAATAAAAAAGGAATGGTATTTTCTCTATAACTGACTTAGAAAAAAAAACATTCGTTCAATTTGCATATCAAGTACACTACAGTCATTTTGAAGATGATTTTTCATTGAATAAAACATGCACATAATTAATTTAAACCATTTCGAATATACAATAAAACCTTCATAAAATGATTATAAAGGTTACCATAATAATTTAAGCAATTAAGAAACAATTTTATTCATTGCACTTCTTTAAATATTTTTTTCCGTTTTAATACATCTTTTCATGAAATTAAAAACTAAAATATGTTTCAAGTTAACCTTTTTCCCCCTCCCCAGAATCTAGACATGCTTTGTTCTTAAAGTATTTCAACAGTTATATTTGATTTCACCCAGCAAATCTAATATCCCTGCAGTATTCAGTAATGAAGTTAGTTTCTTTTATTACATCAAAAAAGCTTTCAATATTTCGCAACAAAGAAGAAGTAAGATATCACGAAAAGCCGGAATTCGATTTCATGACAGAGCCTAAAAATAAAACAGAACAAATTATTTATCTTCATTTTTATACTTTCAATACATGTCTGTAGATGAAAACGAAATATGTGTCGAAAAAAATTAATGAAGCCATTTTGAAATAAATATTAAAAATTACTTATATATTAAGTTAGTTACTTTTCAGTATTTTTCTTCATGCATGATATATTAATATTTGTCTCGTTTTCATTGAAAATTTGTCTATTTTTTGTAAAGGTAATGAGAGAAAAAAAAATTCCACAGCGTCGAAAGTTGGTTTGAATTTATTTTCAAATATGGGCGGATGACACAGAAAACATTTGTTGTGATGTCATATTCTTAATTTCCATTCTAAATCGAATGAAGACTTTGAGGCTTGCTTCGATTTAAGGTTTGGCAGCATCTACCACAGAATTAGCTTAATATATTAAGAACTAAGATGTAATACCCGAAAATCAAAAGAATTGCGAACTTAATAATAAAATTATTGAAACCTTCCACGAAAATTAGAAAAAAAATTAAAAAGAAAGCATCGAAAATATTTTAAATGATAAATTCGTTGTATTAAAAATGACAAAACGTACGACGCTTAAGGTTTTGTTAATTTAATCTTTCTGGACTTTTTTTATTCTGAATAATTACCAGATATAACAAATAAATTAGAAAAAGTTTTTCCGGTGTACTTTTATCAAAAATAAAATTGAAGATGAAATCAATAGGATTCTCTAAAAAAAAGAAAATGAAATAATTTACCTCTTACAGTTTCTTGTTAATGAGAGGGAGTCTTCTTTTTCTTCTTCTTCCTCTTTTTTTTTTTTTTTTTTTTTTTGAAAAAAAGTAAAATAATGCTTTTTATATCCCTGAACTGATTTTCGTATTCTGACGCTGCTGTAAAGTTCACAAACTATAAAACGTTAAAAGTTTTACATTTGTTTCAGAATTGAGATTCTACTTCATGTGTTAAATCCATAGCGATTGATTGAATTATATTTTATTAACCTCGCAAAAGCGACATTATGGCTATTAGCGATGAATTCCATAACTTAGAACCACATAAAGTGAGTAGAATGCACTTAAGCTCTCTGGCACCCCACTTTTCTAGCATTTTCAAACGTAAAGACTTAGAATCCTGACAGGGACGTGCGTTAGCCCCATTTCTTTAGGGGAATAAGAACTTGGAACACGTGTTTCCGCTAAAACATCACCACCACGAGCTCTCTACCATGGCCACTTGGCTATTGAGTGGTCATGGTATGCCGAAGTCACACTTACCCTCGATTTATTGGTTATTTATTAACGCTGCAACACGATAGTTATTAGCGACTGACCTCTTTATTTTAAACAACAGTCAAGTAACGAAACTCTTCAACATTATCCTAACATGAGGGCTTGGAGTGCGTGAGTGAAACTTTACGTTAATGGCGAAAGAGCCAAATCTGGCAATGCTGCGCCAAACAAGGTTTTATTAATCTTGACATTTGAAAATGGTTGATAAAAAGGATGGTTGTGTGTATGTGTGTGAAAAGAGAAGGATCTCTAGGGTATCCGGAGGACGCGTCACCCGTTTTTGCCGAAGACAGTAACTTCATAGAAAAGAAAAAGATCGTTAGGATGCTTCTAAGTCATGGTGGTCGTAGTTACCTTCAGAAGGTAAGCCACGAGGGGACGGAAGGACTTGGATTACAACAGATTTAACGCACATCAGCTCCAACACAAGACGGGTCTTTAAGTGGCATCAGGATACGAACCCATGACTAGACTGAAGTTATCAGTTCATGAAAAGGACCACTTGACTCCACTACCAGGTCATTCGGTAAAGATTTGCTAATTGGATTAAATTCGCTCTAGATATGCGTTGTAGGTACTGGCGATGAATCTCGTGAATTTGCTTCAACTCAGATGGCGATACGGCATCACAACTAATGTGTGTAGTAGCCAAACTTCCATACCACACCCTGGAAGTATTTTAAGGCTCTGTTACATAAACAGCTGTCAGATTTCCGCTAACTTTTGGTGGCCGTGGTAGCCTTGTGGTTATGGTCGCGGACTCGCAGCCTGCGGTTTTTGTTAAGTAGTGGGTTCAAGCCTTGATGCCACTAAAGACCCACCGTGTAGATTACAACTGTCTGATGCATATTAAAACTGTCGAGGCTCAAAGTCCTCCCATTGGCGTGATGTGGAAGTTAGGAGAGGGTGCCAGTTCAGGTGCCGTCCTGTCATTTGACTGAAGCTAACAATTATGAGGCTCGTAACCAAAAACCCACATGTTGCTTCTGTGCGACGTTAAGAAAACCAAATAAATCCGCTAACTTTTGTCATGAGTAGAATTCTTGAATGAGTAGAATTGGATTATGGCTCATACATAATTTAAGATGTAAAAAAAAATGCGTGAATCAGTTTTTAAGAAATTCTTAATTTTCAAAATGAACTTAATTTAAATCACTTAAAAGCATTAATATACTATTTTTTTTAATTTTAAAAACAATGTATTTTAAACAAGAATTTCAACAAATCGTTATGCATTTTGTTAAGAAAAAAAAATTGTTGCAAAAAAAAAGAATATTTTGGGAATATATCAAAAGAGCTGACTGACTTCTAAAGAAAATCTCTATGTAATCTATAATTAACATAAAACGTGCTGTATTTTGAATACTAGTCGGAGCATGTATTTGTTGAACTTCTTTCAAATGAATAACTCTATTAAAATAATGTATCACATTTAATTGATTAAGTACATTCAGGTTCTTGTCCCGAAAACAATGTTAATTCTTTACCACCAGCTTAATCATTCAGAAAAAGAATAGAAAAGGTAATATTCATTTCATTAAAATAATATTTCTGTTTCGTACAACCTATCCGCTAACAAACGAAAATCAGAGGGGGAAAAATATTTTTTAATGTCATTATGTAATACAAATCTAAGCTGTACAAGGAAATTCTACTTTTTTTTTTAACGCAGATGATTAAATTACCATCAATTACCTTTTGACATAAACTACCTCTAACAACCCATTTTCAACGTGTTTACCTTTCCCTTTTTTTTTTATTCTAACGATGCAAAGACACAGTAAGACAGATTCTCAGAAATTGAAACTGGTTAAACAAGATCACTTAATTTACATGAGAATTAAACGAGAACGCTTTTCTAAGTCTCTGTCGCTTCAGGAAGTCAATAGTTATTTTTACGGCAAGAACTCAGATATCAATGAGAATAATGACTAGTTATTTTAATCTACCCATTAAATAGCAATTTATGATGGGAAAATAACAATATATACGTAGGAGTACTGCGCAAAGATTTAATTATTACTCAGAAATAACCGAGATATCTGATTAAAACTTTCTCTTCATATTAAATTGATCTTCATGTATATAATTAATGTTGTAAATTACAGTTATTAATAATGATTTGT
This sequence comes from Nephila pilipes, assembly GCA_019974015.1. Classification (NCBI taxonomy): domain Eukaryota; kingdom Metazoa; phylum Arthropoda; class Arachnida; order Araneae; family Nephilidae; genus Nephila; species Nephila pilipes. Next base: position 243,342 of record BMAW01004609.1, on the reverse strand, counting down.
TTGGTTTCAGGAAGCCGTAGATTAAAGTAACGCGTCGCATGGAAACGATAGAATTCCATCTGCTGAGTTCTTCAATGACAACACTGGAAAGGTCAAGAAATGCTGGGAGAAATCTGTAACTCTGGATGGCGACTTTTTACAGAAGAGTTAAGAATAAAAATTAAAATTTACGTAACCTAGGGTCAATCGTTAAAAATTTATGGTACTGCGGGTTGCCTTAATCTACCGTTTCTTGAAACCAAATAAATCAATATTAATGGCTGTAATTTACAGCATTATGTAAATGTGGATCAATTAATATGCATAATTATAAGTTTTATCTGGATATCTCAGCTACTTCTTAGTAATACTATCTTTAACGATACCCCTCGCATACGTCAATTTTAAATGTTTATGACTATAGTAGGTCTTAAAAATCTTTAAAGTTTCGGTGTATAACAAAACTGTAACATAGGCTATTCGTTATTTATTTCCCTTCAACTAACATCTGAGGTTTCTTGCTGATTTTACATTTACGTTCCCAGTTTCCTCACAATCAAATGGAACAGGATGCAAGTTAAGTAAGTTTCGGAAATGGAATGAATAGATGTAATCGAATCGTATAAAAGCGACAGAGAATTGAAGACAATGAAAATTACGGTAATAAGAAGAGTGTAGTGCGAGGTGTGCTTTGAAGTCTTCTGGATTGTATAGTGATATGATTTGGGGAGATTAGGACTCAACGCTGTCCAAGGAATTGCTGGAGGCTCTCACAATCATATTCCGGAAAGCCTATTCTTTGATAGATTAAAGAAGTTGCTAATACTCAAGGAAAGAAACTTAACTGTGGAGAGTATTCCCCTTTATTTGAGGAGTAAATAAAGATACTTTGGATATAACTGACTATTTTAATTAATTAGCCTGTGCTTGAACTGAAGTTGTAATTTAGATCTTGTGAATGAAGTTTAAGATGACAGACGAGACTGGTAATAGGATGCGGCAGTAAAATAATACCCAGAGTTAAACATATATGATGCACAAACTGCAGTTATTCACACGAGAGCTGTTGGCGACGGACTCGTATTTTGAGCCATAATCAATTGATGAGGATGACATCTGAGCTGGTATCTTATTTTCAAACTATCACACTATGTCAAAGAAAGTTCTTTGAGCTCCAACAGATTTCACGCAATACATCCCCTCTACGTGAGGGACTATAAGAAGATTGAATGATTGTTTGTTAACATTATAGAAAAAACAAGTGGGCTATTGGTGACGGGACTAAAATTATCAGGACACGAATCCACACCAGAACTGAAATAACGCCGGTAGTAAGTTCGCAACCATGACTACTCAGTTACCACAGAACAATTTACCGTTAAAGGACGAGTAATACTGCTCCTTTCGATTTGCGTTAATTACAAGCTTTTAATTAATATGTTATGTTTATATTTATGTATATCTTTCCAGTTCAAAATTTCTACTTGAATTTTAATCCGCAACCTATGATCCAATCAAGCTAAAATTTTGCATACAAGTATAATTTGGCTGACAATACAATACTATGGTATGGTCAATCAGTGATGGACTTTCGAGCCCTTGACCACTGGGTCCGAAGAAAAGTTGACCGGTCGCTTTTTGCTGCGCAGGCTAAAAGACGTCCCCCTCGGGCTAATTGTTAAGGCATTTTAACTTCTGGCGTTGTTGGGGAGACGCTTCACTTATAAGGAATTCGCATACTAACATAGCGTTGATGAGTTTTTTGTATATACACTACGCTACATTGAAAATGCAACACCAAGAAGGAGTGACCAGAAAGTGATGAAACTCTGCAAATAGAGAGACAGCAACGAATAATAAGTGATCTTTATTTCGAAATGACATGCATAATACAGAGCGAGAATAGCGTCGACTCAGTAAGTTGTACGACCACCGTGAATAGCTATACACGAAGCAACAGTTCTTGGTACAGAGTCATTGAGACTACGGAGGGTGTCCATACAGATGACTATCCCACCCCTGACAACCATTTGCCACAGTTCGTCTTCTGAACGCGGCAGTAGCATGATCTGAAAATGGTGTCCAATCACATCCAAAATGTGTTCAATTGGTGAAGGATTAGGAGAAAACGATAGCCAGGAAGCATCTGTACATCTTGCAGAGCACGTTGGCTCATGAAAGCAGTGTGTGGTTGGGTGTTATCCTTTTGATAAAGGTCATTGGGCATCCCCTGAAGTAAGGGGAGTATCACTGGCCACAGCACATCTTCCAAGTATCGTTGGGCCGTCATAGTCCCCTGATTTCGAGCAAGAGATGACCTGGAATCAAGAGAGGACCTGGAAGAGATCAAGAACATTCTGCAATAAATTATTGGAAATTACATTTTATTGAATTAAATACATTTACACGAAATGCAATTTAAAAAACCGTCCTACAGCTACAATACAACGCTGGCATTAAATTATTAGCAATCAAAAGACACCGAGCAATCAGTCGGTCTGAAACAATACGCTTCTGCGCCAAATATATTAGGCTTGCTGCAGACAGATTGGCTGCTGCTATTCCGCATGTTCCGCGTTCTCTCCCTTTGTCTAGTAATGCACACCTGCGCTCTTCAGCAAGTTTGCTGGTTAGTCGCGCAATCGCACCAGATGGCCCGTGCACTTTTTTGAACGAGCTTTGTAATTCTTTCTGAACAAGATTATAGAAAAATTGTGATAAAAGTTGAGTCAGATAGTGAGATATTCCCATAGTAGTAGGCTAGGATACAAACGACTTATGATGGAATTTTCTATGGTGCTTTTATGTAGGATAAAAGTTTATATCTTTATTCAGATGACCCAGGTCCGTGGGCCACAGGTTGAGACCTGGCGGGCCACATGCGCCTCACGGGTTGGCCATATCTGCTTTAGAACAATTAACTTCTGATAGTGCATAGTTATGCAAATTGCAAATATTCCACGCGGGCACTTGCAATACTAGTATTTATACCCGTGTAGCTATCGGAAGAACTAACAGTATGCGTAACGCAAGAGAAAAAGGAGTTATTGCTTTTTCTGGAGGATACGCATGCTGTCCTACTACTCTCCTAGACCTGCATGGATTTGCTTCTCTCCTTTGACGGCCCAGATCTGCTAAACTTACTGGATCAACAGAAGATATCTTGCACCAGAAGATTCATACTTCTCGCTCCTCAACTCAGCACTGTTTTCTCTGCATCATTTACTGGATTCACGAATCTTACTTGCAATCTTCCAAGAGGGTGATCGACAGTTATTCTTCCTCACTATGTTCCAGGCTAGTAACATCACTTTGTGATGCAAGCTGTATCCATTCAATAATTATTAGCTATTAATTTTGTTCCCTTTGGAACTAACTTTATTTTTGTTTTATTTATACAAAATATATTCTCGTACACAATACTATATTTAATGACTGTAAATAGAGATATTTTAAATATTGAGCGTGCCTAATTATTTGCAAGCTCCTGATCTGATATGCGTTATATGTTCATGTTTCTAATCAACACTTCACCAGCCAAGTGTAGTTACTTGTCGGTATATTAAAGATTAGAAATTCCGTTTAAAATCTCAGAAATGGTGTAGGTAGGAACATGATAAAAATATGTAGTTATACATATAAATGTAATGATTTAGACTTCTTTTCCAAAGCGTCGTAATTTTATTTTTGCAAAAAGTATTCGTTTTTTTTTTTTTTTCCTGAAAAAATAGAGATGTCGATTTATTCGTCACTTACGTCAATAAATAGGTCTTTTTACATAATTCTGAGTAAAATCTTTACCTCATAATGCTTTGGCCAGACTAGCTAAGATTAAGTATAATAATTTCTACTTTTTTTTCACAGGATAAGCTATGAAACGATCAGTTAAGCGCTACTCTCACAAAAAGAGCTTAAAAGAGCCCATAAAAAGTCTACTGAAATAGTGACAAAAAAAGATAATCCCCCCCCCCTTCTTTCTTAATCAGAATCATCAACTTCAATATTAAGAGGTGATCTAAATAAAGTTATTCTATCAAATTCTGGAGATAGAAACGATAACATTAATAACAATGTGTCAATTATTGAAGATAATCTGATGATAAAATGCAAGCTACTGCTGCTACCTACGGGAGTTACGGAAATATAACTGCTGGTGAGACTCTAAAGATTTATTAAATCTAGATCAATCAAATACTGTAACAAAGAGAATGGATTCTGGACTATGGCGAGAATTTTCCGACGTGGACATAATATATTAGCTTAGTAAGTAAAGTTTAACATAAGTTAGTTTTAAAAGAAAATAAAATAAGAGTAAATAGTTCCAAAAGAAAATAAAAGTACAAATAATATACAGAAATATATACAACTTTAAAAAAATTAGTACAAAGAATAGAAAACAGTATCAAAATATTCGTAGTTTAGCCCGATGAGATTGAAATCACTTTCAGAAATTTAAAATGGCTGACAAAGAGAGTATAACGACGAATTTGAAATTTTGAAAAAAATTTAAAGTCAGAGTGTTTGAAAAATTGTTCCAGAATCGAAAATTTCTTTATTTTGAATGTAAATTATATTCTGTAGCAAATCAAAAGATAATTCAAAATGAAATTTACGATGGATAAACTATAATAAAATGGTAGTAAAACTTGTAAAATAGTAATAAATTCTGTTAAAAAGTAAAACTATTTCTTTTTGACTTTGCAATTTTTTAAACGTGAGAAAAAGGAGCGTTTCAATATATTAGTTCTGGAAACATAAACTTATGCATTGCCAATATAAAGGGCGTCCCTGAAATATGCTGCTCCATTGAATAAACACTTTTATAGGAGTAAGAATACAGAATAAAATTATTTTATAGAATAGTATAGACAAGTTTCGGAGAGAGGAAAAAAGTGACTCATAAACTTTGGCGCCAATATTCCCGTGAATCAAAGAGGAAAAATTCGGTCAATTGACGTATATTCAAAAGCGAAAGCAATATATCTCGCAAAAATAAAATAATAATGAAGTTATAAACTTTGAATACCAAAAGGATTTGTATAGTAGTAAGATTTTACGAAACAATAATAGAGAAAATAAAACAAAACATCAAAATTATAATTGCCTATATAATTTTGCATTGCATTTATATAGTTCTCTCGTCTCCTTTTCATCTTAAATTCGAAACTGACCTTATAAATTAAAAAAAAAAAAAAAGCAGTTAAATTAATTCCAAGAGACACAACAAGATTTTTCTTTTCTTGTAAAAGAAATGTGATCGAAATATAATAAGATCGAGTTGAAATTCAGACAAAGTTGTTCGAATATGTTTTAGATATTCTGCTACTGTCAGAATCTTCCATATTCATAACTCAGACAATGCATCTTGTAAATTTACAGCATTATCATATGTCAAAATCTGCAACTTGAACCTTTCTTTAAACTTCTGTTCTATGCAAGTATCAAATTTTATCATAATATTTCAGGTACTTTAGAACTCCACTAAATAACATTTTTTTTCTTCCGAAAACTAAATTGGAGTTCGCTAATTGCAGGTAATGATTCGATTAAAGGCACTTGTGAGTTTGATTAAAAAACATTTTGCGTGATTTTTTTTTTTTTTTTTTTTTTTTTTTTTAATTTTTTTTTTTAATAAAAAAAAAAAAAAGGAAAAATATTTAAAATTTATTTTTTTTTTTGTAATGTGAGTATTAAGTAAAAAAAAGCAAACGTAAAATAATTGAAAATATAACAGAAAGAGAGAGAAATACAAAGTAATTTAACCCTTAAGTTTTGTTTGGTACAAAATTTTCTCTCACATATAAATAAGTCTTACGTGTAAATATATTTACAGAGGGTAAAAAAAAAAATTATTGCCAATTGCCTATAATCGATCAAATTAATTTACAAAGGAAATGCTGGACAATTTTAACTGGACATAACGAACACAGGAGGTAATAATATGCATTTTAATTTGCATTTTACATAAAATATACAACAAAAGCGTAAATTCACATGTAAAAAATTATTGACAAAGTTCTAAATACTATGCAAATTTTGTACTGCTGCTTCAAAACTTTTGAAATGTTATTTTGCTAATACTATGAGAAAATGGCTTCGAAGTCGAAGGAGTTGAATGTTAATGTTAAAAAAATTATTATTCAGCTGAGAAATGAGTGCTTAACTATCGTGCTATAGGAATACAACTGAACATAAGTGTTAGAAATGTTGTGAAAAAGTTCAACGAGACAGGCTCGGAGGAAAATAAGGTTAAAAGTGGACGACCTCAAATATTTTCTTCAAGGGAAAACGTGGAATAATCAAAGAGGTTAAGAAAAACCCTAAAATAAGTGCACTTCAGTTCGCCAAAGATGTTAGTTTATTTCTTATTAACGTCACATTAGAATCAACACGAGGGCTATTGGCAACAAACCTCGTAATTTTGAACTTCGCTCAAGTGACGAGGATGACACCTAAGCTGGAACCCCTCTCTCCTAACTTCCACACCACGCCCCTGGGAGGACTTTGGGCCCCGACAGATTTAAAGTGCATCAGCTCCGGCTACACTGCAGGTCTTTAGTTGCCAAGGTTCGAACCCGCAACTCAACGAAAACCATCAGCCACGAGTCTGAAACCATGACCACTAGGCTACCGCGGCCACCGCCAAAGATGTTACTAATACTTCGCATAAAACTTTTAATGTACAGACTATACGGAATGTTTTACATGTAGGAAGTTATTATGGAAGGGTAGCAAGGAAGCAACCCTTTTCATTTCAGAAATAAACAGTAGAAAGAGATTAGATTTTTCAAAATCTCATGATCATTTATTAGAAAAATTTTGTAACATAGTTATTTCCTATGATAAGTCGAAGTTTAACATTTTCGGTAATGATGGACGACAATATGTGTGGAGAAAGCCAAAACTGAACTGGAAAAACAACATTTAACACCGACTGTGAAAGATCGTGGAGGGAGCGTTGTAGTTTGGGACTGTATGACAGCACGTGCGTGCATTGATGTATTGCGCCATTACTGGAAATTCAGGGTCCAAAAAATAGCTTAGAATTATCATTCGTGTTTCAACAGGACTAATACTCTAAGCCAGGCCTGTCCACTTTGTACACACATTTTATTCCTGCGGGCCGCATTATATATATAACGTGTGTGTGTGTGTGTGTGCAAGTAATGAATTCGATGCCGATTCAAATTCTCACTTTAAACTACTACAACTTTCACCTTTCGAGTCGTGGGAAGCGACAAATCTGCCCGAAACTCATCAGAGAAATCAAGAACATTCTGCAATAAGTTATTAGAAATTACATTTTATTGAATTAAATACATTTACAAGAAATATAGTTTAAAAAACTGTCCTGCAGCTGCAATATAACGCTGGCGCTAAATTATTAGCAGTCAAAAGACACCGAGCAGTCAGTCTGTCTGAAACAATTCGCTTCTGCGTCAAATATATAAGGCTTGCTGCAGACAGACTGGCTGCTGCTATTTCGCATGTTCCGCGTGTCACGTTCTCTCCCTTTGTCTAGTAATGCACACCTGCGCTCTTCAGCAAGTTTGCTGATTAGTCGCGCAGCCGCACCAGATGGCCCGTGCGCTTTTTTGAACGAGCTTTGTAATTCTTTCTGAACAAGATTTAAGAAAAATTGTGATTAACGTTGAATCAGATAGTGAGATATTCCCATGGTAGTAGACTATGATACGAACGACTTATGGCAGAATATTCTTTGGTACTTTTATGTAGAATAAATTTTATATCTTTATTAAGAGGACCCAGGTTGTAGGCCCATTCCGTGGGCTGCAGGTTGAAATCTGGTGGGCCACTTCAACACCTCCTAGAAATTAGGAGGTGTTGGCCTCTTGCGGCCCGTGGGTTGGTCAGGCCTGCTCTAAGCATGCAGTGAACCTCACCCGTGAGTGGTTACTCTATAACTCTTCTCGCCAGTTAAAGACCCCATCTCAATTGCCTGACATAAATTCAATTGAAAATTTATGGCACAAATTGGACCTAGAAGTAAGGAAGCATAACCACACATGAAATTTCCTATAAAGATGAACTTTAATGTATACTCCTGCAAAGAATGACACAAAATTCCTAATAGTACAACAAAGACTTTGGTTTTCTCTATGAGAAATAGAATACAAGCTATTATAAATGTAAAAGGAATGCATACTTATTATTAAATATATACTGCTTTTGTTCTCACATTTTGCTATATGATCTTACCAATACTTTTTTGACAATCAAACTTACGTTTTGTTGCATATTTTGTGTAAAATACATATTAAAATAAAATTTTCATTATATTTATGTTTTTATTGCCTCCTGTGTTCATTATGTCCAGCTAAAATTGTCAAGCATTTTCTAAGTTAGCTAATGTGATGAATTATAGGTTAATTGCCAATACTTTTTTTACCCACTGTATATCATTTCTGGATTTCAGGAAAAATCTGTCATTTCAAGATATTTTTTCTCCCGAAAATTGCGGTTCGGAATTGATTTCTTGAAACTGTAGTCCAAGTATTGATGTAAATAGTGTGAAGAACTCTTGAAGCCTTTTTGAATTGTGAAGCATATAAAAGCAAAAATGGGTATAAAAATATAATTATTTTCATCACATCTTTTCTTATTTCATCGATTGAAAATCGCTCATTTTTTCAAAGTAATGTTACTCAATTCACGTGATTATGATTTATTTAAGTAATTGAATAAAAAAGGAATTCTTTGTACATTCTAACTGTAATCTTTTGCATTTTTTTCATTGAATAAGCATTACATTTGCGTGACGCAAGCAGGCAAAATCAATACTGATTTTCTTACAACTTGTTTAAATTTAGTATCATCGAATGTAATTAGTATATTTTGTCATATTAAGAACTATTTATATATATATATATATATATATATATATAATACAAAGTGAAGAAAGTTTTTGTAAAAAGAACTAATAACATTACAAGTTTATATTTTACATTTTAAATGCCTATTTATATATTTATAAGTTCAAAATGCGAAGTGAGTTTTTTCTATATCTACGGCATATGCATATATCTACTGCATACTTTTGAAGCAATTCGTTTCTCATGAAGTTGATTTGATAAGAAAAAAAAATCTTACAGTTTCTAAATTTTTCCAGTTAGTCTACCAATACGGTATTTTTATTGATCAGTTTTAAAAGGATTTCAAAAAAATTACATCATAAAATTAACTACCATGAATGAAACGAGTTTTAATAGAACGAAAATTAAGGAGACATCAAAAATAAATGCAAAAAATAATATGTACGTGAAATGAATTAGGGTCTTGCATATTAGTCAGCAATAAAACTATCAAAAGAAAGTAAATTAAAATATGGAGATATAACTTCTTCACAAATGCCAACACGTTACATTTACGTAACACACAAACCGCGACAATATCTCTTTACCCATTTCTCGTTCGAAATAAAAATGTCTACCATTTTCTTTTTTTCCATAATTGTTCGGTTTTTCATATTTCTTAACTTTCTGAATGACTGTTCGAGACTGACTCATAAAATATTCATTCGGATTTTGTTTACGAACAAAACAATGTAAGAGTATCCAAGTCTGACGAATAAAACAGTTTCATGTTGACTCAAATTTGTAAAAGTTATTTCCGATAGCTTAGCACGCACATTTCCGATAAGGGAATCGTTATTTTCTGAAATACGTCAGAATTTGTCTCGAATCATTGAACGCCATTTTCAGCTTTTAAGGTCAGTCTACTGCAGAGGTAATCAAAATGATTTTTTTTTTATTTGATAAATCGAAACTGTTGGAAGAGAAAGTGTTTATCAGCATGTTAAGTATGTGATAAGACTTTTATCTTTTTTTTCTCTATTCAGCCAAAAGTGTTTAGTTCATTCAATAACAAGTAGTGATGCATTCAAATAAGGGCTCATAAAATAAACTATGATAAATCGGCGATAACGCTCTGTTTAGCAAGTTAATTTTGTATTCAAATTTCCGGAACAAAGTTTTAAAGCAACAGAGCATGTATAAAAAGTTTCTCATTCTACAGTAGAGACGTAAATTAGAATAAAAATTGGATTACTTGTAATTAACGAATAAAGAAAGGGGTAGGGGTCTTCTAAGGTTTTCCTTTTTCTGTAATTTCTATAATAAGCTTCATTATTGATCTTGCAAGAAAAAAAATTTGATCTTTAAAATAAAACTTCTCTTAAAGTTTTAATTTAAAAAAAAACTGTTATAAAATAATTAGTTATTTTTATCTATCGTTTGATTTATCTTAAAAATACATTGTTTTATCAAAAAATTTAAAAAAATTATTGAAAATTTAATTCATAATTTTGTTTTAAAAAAAAAGCACTTAATGATAAAGGTTGGTTATTTGAAATTTTTTGGCAACAAGTTTTTATGGGACATAAGGAACGAATCACTAAGTAAAGAATTTTTCATTTTATTAAATAAAACTTTTTAAAATTATGATTCTGGGTTAAACGTAGAATAAAAATATGTTTTCTATAAAATTAAATGAGGAAAAAAAGAGGGAAAAAATGTCATGTAACCAATGAAATATTTGTGATTGAGGATTTTCACTCACCAAGTCAATTAAAATTCAATCGAGTGAATTTAAACGAGCAAAGTTAAAAACAGAACATTCAGTTGAGATGTTTCTCGCTGTCTGTGGACAAACATAATGATTACACAAGGGGGAGGGGTGCAAAAAGAGATGCTTATGTGTTAATCTCATGCATCTAATGTTTTGACGTGTTAAAATGTACAGTGCCTAATTTTCTAAATAATATTAAACACATGAGAAATGCTCGAATCAAGGGTTCATGTCCCGATGCCACTAAAGACCCGGTATGTAGCACGCTAAATCTGTCAAGATCCCAAGCCTTCCTGTTGGCGCGGTAAGGAAGTTTGCAGGAGATGCCAGCTCAGGTGTCATACTCGTAACTTGACCATGGTTCAAAATTACGAAGTCCATTGTCAATAGCCCTTGTGTTGCATATCAATGCGACGTTAATAAAACAATCACAATCGCCCTCCGTGATTCTTATATATTAAAAAGATTCAGATTTAAAAAAAAAAAAAAAAGTAAAAATGGCATATAACCAATAAAAAAGTTTACAATATTCATCCCTTAGACTCATCTTATTCTAACTAAAATATTAAAAGCAATTCTCAAATTACCAAAAGACAGACCAAAATTCAAAATTATATTTACAATTTTGAACTTGGTCAAAATTCAACATTACTAGACAGCTACAGAAACTCCATTATTATTCCGTAACCAATTATATATTACATTAAAATGTTTCCTCATCCAAGAACTATTCAATGCATTCGAAGCTATTATTTCAGGTTTTATGAAGAAAAATACACCAATACCATGTTTTCCTGGATGTATATAAAGTCTTTCACAGAGTGTAGATGGAAGGATTGATTTATGAACTAATAAATATTTAAAAAATTTCCATTCGAATTTTATTCAATTTCTGATTAAATAAAAGGTAAAATTTACTCAACAGACAGTTAAAATCAGAATGAACGATATGCTTTCATTTCCACGAAATATCTTATAAGATCACGGGGTTCTTTGTTGAATTCCCTTTCATTTAGCATTTATATCGACAACATTCCAAAATTTTACATTATTTATAAATATGAGAATGATACAGTCATTCTTACCCAATTTAAAAATCTTAAGTATACCTTGCCCTGAATAAAATGATCCTATGGCTAAAACGCTAGAAAATTAAAGTTAATGCCACGAAACTTTATGCAGATCTATTCACTGCTAAACGTCTTTCATACCTTTCATAAAATACTCTTATCAATACATAATACTCTTATCAATCCATCACCCTTTATATTTCTTATTGCCACTATAATTTATATACTTATTTTACGTATTAAAAATCCAATTTTATTTTATCTTCTTCTCACTCCATTAAATAGTCTATCCCCATATACTGAGGTAAGGACATCACAAACAATAACTTTACGTACCAAACAGGTTCTTCAGCATCTCGACTGACATTTCCATAATCATGGGCATCAAACCAAGATAAGAGGTTACAGCCGTGTTGCGGATAAGGACTCTTTGACGGATTTGGAGACATAGGATTATAAAATATCTCAGTTGTCCAATTTCTGATTTTTATCAGACTTTAAAATCAATTTATTAAAATTTATGAGTTAAGAAATCGAAATTCATTTATGTTCTTTTTAAAAAAATTAAACATTTAAAAATTTGCTGTGAAAAAAAAACTCTATTTCGAATAAACATTGATTTAAATAAATATCGAATTAAACTATTCCAGACATGCGTTTGATAACTTATTTGGAATCCCATGAGCCTCACGGCTATTAATCTCCTTATCTTGTAGTCTTGGAATTGAACTTCTTCACTTACCCAGAACTGCGATTTTATTAGCCACCCAAGGGGCTATTATTTCGGGTAGATCAATTTTGGCGTACCGGATCACTTTTCAATTTGTTATCGTTTGCTTCAATTTTAATTACAGTTAGCTAAAATATATTCAATTTAATTATTTATCGTTTGCTTTAATTTTAATTACATTTAGCTAAAATATATTCAATTTAATACTTTATCAGTTCCTTTCATTTTAATACCGGAAAAGTTTACTGTTGTTCCTTTCTCGATATTTCATCGTTTACTTTAATTTTTATATTTGAGTAACTTAATAATTTATATATATATAAAGGCACACCTTGGTTGGCTAAACATGTTCTTTGCATAGAACTTTTGATTGTTTTCAATTTCTAAAGTTATGTTTAAGAAATGGGAGAAAATTAGGAAAATATTGCGACGTCGATTTTATTAACGTAGCACTAGAAACAACACGAGGGCTATTTTCAGAATGCCCAAGGGGACCGAAATCACCCAAAGGTTTAGAGCTACAAACCAGTCCCCCCGGGAGATAATCACTCCCGCACACGAACATTTATCGGCAAAAAGATTTTTTTTAACAATTTTTCACAATAGAGTAACAAAAAAAAAGTACATGTTGGAGCTAAGAATAAATGAATAAAACATAATCCCAAAAGTCAGCGACGGACCCCTTAATTTTGATCTCCGGTCAAGTGACGAGGACACCTGAGCTGGCATCTCCCTCTCTAAACTTCCACACTACGCCACGGAGGAGGAGGGGGGCTTTGAGCCTCGACAGATTTAACGTGTATCAGCCCCGGTTAAACGGCGAGTCTTTTGTGGCATCGAGGCTTGAACCCACGACTCGATGAAAACTGCGAGTCCGTGGCCATAATTGGGAAAGGATAATTAACTTTGTGAATTTAAAAGTGCATTAAGAATTTTTAATGATTAATTTTTTTAGTCAGAAAATTTTAGATTTTTAGTAAGAAGATAGAGCTTCCTATGAAGCTACGAGTAAGAATAGTAGTAACTAAGGGATTTGACTTTAGCGACTAGCCATTGGGATAGCTTACCTTTCGTTTCAGTATCTCAGATGGAATCGGTGCTTGTAAAAACTTTTGTGAGAAATGCGACGACGAGAGACCGTGCTTTGATGGGATGCTGAATTAAATCTTATTTATGGAGAAAGATATTATTTGTGTCTATGGGAGTTTAAAGATAGAATTTTTGAGAAAGAATAGAAATCAAAAATTTACAAGAATATTTTTTGATCTTTTAATTTTAGGGTCGGAGGTTGCAATCTGAAATGTTATGTAGGGATTATTGTTGATGTTTATGAGATTATTAAAAAAAAATTCCAAAGCTTTTTTTTTTTCATGTTGGTTCTGAAAGTTGGAAATTGAATGGCATTATAGATGTTGCATATTTCCCATGGCGTAAACAATTTGTCTTATAATTTTGTTCACTGATTTGTCTGGTTTATTTATGTTATAAAAACAAAACCCCAAGCTGGGCAACTGTAGATGAAGATAGGTCCAAGAATCAGAATATAAATAATTAACTTGTTTTCTCCACTTAATATCGAATTCCTAGCAATTAAGGGGGAAATGAACTCGTGCTAGCTCGGAATTTTTATTTACGTGGATGAAGTGTAGTTCAAATGTGTTTCTTACCTAAAATTATACGTAGATATTTTGTGTGTGGAGACCGGGTGAGTTTTTGGTGGTTGATGTAGACATCGGGATTTATCCTTATTCTATAATATGAGAAGACATTCAGGGATATTTTCTATTTGGAGAACCAGTATTCTGGGAGTGTGATACGTTTTTGTAGAGTTCTGACAGTTAAAATTGGTTCTACGTTTTGGGCCAATATCGCCAAGTCATCTACGTATATGCAGAGAGTCGAGTTGAATGTTTTTGGGATGTCGTTCACGAATAAAGAGAATAATGTTAAACCAATAATTGACCTCTGGGCCACGACTGCAGAAATATTCATTAACTTTAAGTAAGTATTGTTTAACTCTGACTGCAATAGCTCTATTTTTAGGTAAGAATTTAATTTATTTAACAATTAATGGGAGGAGGGGATAGATTTTGATTAATTCATAGAGCAGTCCTTTGTACCCAACTCTATCGAACGTTTTTTGAATGTTCAGGAAAATTGCACCCGTTGATTTATTAGTATTGAAACCGGACTTTACGTGTTCAATGACTCGGAGAAGTTGATGGGTGTTAGTTTTCTCATGAAACCATGTTGTCCATAGATTAGGATATCATGTGAATTTAACTTAATCTGTCTTAATCTTTTCAGAGGAAAGAGTTATGCTAAAAAAATCGTCCGCAAAAAAGCAAAACAAAAAAGTGAGTGAGTGAATGTGAGGTTTTATGGCGCAAGAGCCAAAGTAGGCTATGCTGCGCCAAACATTTGTTAAAATAAATATATAATTTTTAAACAGAAAACACACAGAAGATAGTAAGTAATATAGGTTAAAAGTTAAAAATTCGAATTTGGTGTAAAAGGCCAATGTGTTTTAAAAAAGCAAATAAGTTTTGGTGGGGTTTTCCCCCACCAAGTCAGAAAGGTTTAAAACTGATGATTGAAAAAAAATACGACGATGATGATTAAAAACAGGATACATAATAAAAATGTGATGGATCGTGTAAGAGAAAAAAAATCACTTTTTTAATAGAACATTTTATTTATAATTTGGAAAAAAATTATGATGCCAAAACTCTTTAAAAAATTTTTTTTTCCTAATACATGGAGTAAAAGAATATTTCAAAATATCAAACAAAATTATAATTCTAGAGATTTTATCGTTATATGTTCATAACAGTTTATATTATTTAGGAATTTTCTCCTATTTTCTACTTCCGTAGTTATCTTACACACTTTAAACATTTAATTTACACAAAAACAGATTTGGAAATCATGTTTCACAATTTAAGATCCAAATGTCTTATATCATTTAGTAAACAACAAATTCTGAAAAGAACTCCATATTTATACATAACTTATATCAATCTTGTTCAATGCAGTATTGGATGAACACCAGAGATATATATGAATGAATGAATTAAAATCCCACTTGAATTTTTTTTTTTTATTTCTAAAGAACGAACAAAATATGTTGATAAAAAGAACATTTCTGAAAAAAATCAATTCTATAACAAATGCCAAATTCACAGAATTAAAAACTTCGATAAAGTTTGCCTTCAAAAACATCTGGATACCTTATAGACGTCATTTTAGCTATATCTGCTTCTTATCATTGTATAACAGAAACTTTCGGTAATCTTTCTTCTTATTGCAAGTAAGTTCGATAAGTTAAGCACGTGGAATACGAACAATTCACAACTACTTGAAATGAAACAAATGGAATGAATTGCATCAGCTCTATAATAATAAAATCATGTGAAATAATGATAAGCATTTCTGAATAAAGCAGAAATAGATACTCGGAAATTTTTAATAAATGTTAAATCTATATATGTTGGGAGATTGCAAAATTATAGGGCTTTCAAATGATATAATTGCAAAAATATTGATTACACACTTAAGTACCAATAAGAGGAAGAACATTTTTTTCCCTTAAAAAAAAAAGATTTTCGATGTCACATACCTCAAAATGGCGACAAACAACCAGAAAGAGTTGTATTTTAGTTGTTTCACATGTTTGTTTTAGAACATGCGAAATCTTCCTAACTTGTTTCAGAGTAGACCATTCCGAAGAAAATATGGACTATTTGATATTGAAAACAACTTTGGCCGCGAGGTTCATGACGTGACCATTATGAAGCTACCGTGAACCAGAGGTATCGTTTGACACACAAAGCCAATAGCAACTACGAATTCTAATGACATCATGGCTAGAAAAATTTCTTTATGAGCTTTACATGTTTATAACTTTGAAACTAACTTTAGTTAAGTTTTTAAACTATTAACAGTTTAAAAATGGAAACAAAATGGTGGAAATTATAGAACTTCAAAGGCACAAAATTTGAATTCATACTTGATAACACATTTTATACACCAAAGGGTCACAGATTCGCTACCCCCTGCATATATAGATTTTCCTTTTTTTTTCACTTTACCAATTTGGGTGAACACTTTTACCACTAGACAATTTTAAATTTTGCAACTTGTTCTAAACATTAAACACCATCAAATAAAAATCTTCCCATTCCGCTTTTAAGTCTTTTATTACTAAGACGCACACAACTTTCATGCAGAAATCAAGTATGTATTTATTATCTTAAGACTTCAAGAAATTAATTACATGGTATTATCTTCAATTCATCAAAGCTGTAAATAAATTTTTGAAGGAAAACAATGTCTTTTTTTAAGTGAATTAATTAAATTACTTGTGAATTTTGTTTTGTGTTCGAGATTACCATAAATTGAAACCAATTAAAAAAAAAAAATACCGTTTATATGTGTTACAAAGAATAATTAGTCAATAAAATATTTTTTTCAATTAAAACTACAGATCTTAAAGGGTCACCAAATAGATTCGTCATATATATGTTTCAATAATCAAATTTAATTCCTTTTCAAGTCATCATGAAATGCATGCACAGAATCCCTGCAATTCAAAATCTTTAAAACTTCTAAACCCCTTTTTATATCGTTGTGGATATAAAAAGGGGTTGTTACAACATCTAGTTTACCAGTAAGTGATAAATATGCAGGGATATATTTTTATAGCAAATTTATTTAATTGCAAAATATTTAATGTGAAAATAATAACAAGCATTTCTCAATAAGTAATAATATAAATAGCATACTGATGGGAAAAACTTAACTTTAAATTGAAGAATCTTAAACTTTAAATTGAAGTTGATTTCAAGTGTCACAGAAATTTTTATCTCATCAAAAGAAAAATTCTTGCTAGAAATTAAAGGGTTATGACATCCAACTTTAAGCATCAAAAGTTTTTTGCATTGCAAAAAAGTGGTTTGCATTTAAAATGTTAAAAATTATTGTGGAAATGGATTTCCAAGAATCAGTCCTTAACTTATATATGGCACTTTTTTTTTACAGTGTATAATTCAGTTGCATCTTGCGAGAAGCTTTTCAAAATTAAAGTTAATAATAACATATCTTTGAGAAACAATGGTCAAACAAGATTTAATGAACTGACAACTCTTTCGTTGAAAATGCAGAAATTAAAAACGTTAATTTTGATGAAGCTATAACAAAATTTCAGTAATCAAAGCTTGGAGAAAAAGGGGAAAAAAAAACAGTTTTGTTTTTATTCACAGAAATGTTTAAAATCATTTTTTAAAATCATTAAATGTGGCAGATTAATAAGCTTTTTAAACATATGTTTGTCTGCTAGATTTAAGTTGTTTCTATTTAGTCTTAAGGATTTTCTGTTTTAATGATTTTAAATTCAATTAAAGTTTTTAATTTTTATTAAATGTTCCTTATATACTTCAGTTGAAATTTTGTACGGTTATCATTCCAATAAAGGAGGGCCTTGGGGAGATTTTCATCCAGACCAGATCAGGAAGATTCCATTACAGTATTCTGAAATGCACTACAAATATTTAAAAACTTATTATTATCTTACCGAGAATCATAACTTCAAGGATCTGGAATATTATTTATTTTAATTTATACTACATACATGCATAATACAATATCCATAATAAAAATAATTCTTCCACAATACACCCCAAGGCTGTTATTTTACGGAAATACCAATTAAGTAGATAAAATTAATAAAAATTATCTATAACGAATTTTTAGGGAATGAGAATTAGCCAAGTTGAATTAATGAGATTTTACATGACTTTATTAATTAGGAACTCAAATTAACCAAATTTAAAACTTCATTCTAATTACATCCAAGAGCATCTCATAATAGAACAAGAATAAATAAGGTTCTACGGAACAAAGAAAATTTTAGTTAGTAGAAGATTCAAAACACATAAAATTGTTAAAATGTCATATTTTACTTTCCACTCAAATGCTGACAACAGATAATTAATAATTTTTATAAGATGATCAGAAAAATGAAGATGAAATATAACAGAGAGAGAAAGATTCAAACAATTCAAATTTCAATTAGAACAATTAAATCAAGTTAAAAGTTAATCACATAATTTTGAATAGATCTAATAAATTTAAAAAAATTTAACATTTTGACAAAATAAATAAATTATATGAACAGTTTAACCAAATTTCTTCCTATGAATACAAAGACAGTATATTTATTTTCAAAATGCAGGGTTATTCAAACTGATTCATCCCATTTTAAAATTCCCTATTTTCAAAAATAAATGACACAGTATCATAAGTAATACATGAATACAAAGGAAAACTGGAAATTTTACATTGTGAAAAATTGATGACCCTTGCGAGTTATTCATGACACTATTGCACAGAAGTTGTTTTAGAAGTTTTTCTGCAGATGGATCAGTTGCAGTGGACTAAATAACTTGACGTTATACAGCTGGTCACTTAAGTCAACTGATATGGCTTCATACAATTTCTTCCTTTGGAGATTTGTAAAACATAAAATGTATGCAATACCATTAGCCATTATTTAACTTGAACAATGGATTTCTGCTGTTGTATAATCAATTACCACCCACATTTTACAATGTGTTTGGCAGGAACTGAATTGACATTATACATGTATACACTAAATTGATATTATACATGTAACTAAAGGAAGTTACATCCCACACTTGTAAAAAAAAAAAACTTTCTACATTATCCATTTGCATTCATGTATTTATTAACAAGCATGTCATTTATTACAGAATTTTGAAATTGGGCAAGTCATTATGAATAACCGTGTTAATATATAGTATCTTATAAAAACTATATTATGTAAAAATAGAAATGATCCCAAATGTACAAAGCGTGAAAAAAATTAAATTTATACATATATTTTTTTAAATTAAGTGTATTGAATAAAACTACAAATGAATATCTGATTACCTTACATAATATACATATTCTACCTCATTTAAGCTCACTATTCTGAGAAAGGGGAGAAAAAAGCAATAAATAAAAAATATAAAAAAAAATCCCATTCTTATAATTCAGTATAAATTAGTAAACAAAATAAGTACTTAATGATTCAAATATAAGAGTAATGTATCAATTTTAATTCATAAAAATCAAAAGAGAAAAATGGCTGAAATAAAGATTTTTTCTTTAATTAAATATTTAAATAAATCAATGAAACAATTACACACAAAACATACTTTTATTAGAGGAGACATACATACATTGTATTAATCTGCATTATTTAAATTGTGCAGACAATAACTTTCATACATATCATACACATAAGCCCAACATTCATGTTAGGAAAACAATGACATAGGAATCATTGAAGGGCTTAATTTCTCACCAATGATATATAATGATAAAAAGGTTTCCAAACATAAACAATAAAAAATAATGTACCTCTAAGTACTTTATGCATGGTTTAATTTCCTAGAATACTTTACACAAAATAAATTTAAAAAGATAATTTAAATAATAAATTAGATAATGTATTTTTTTGTAAAAAAAAGTAATAAATAATACAGAAATTTTAGTTTAACTTAATTACATGAATAATAAAACACATTTAAAACAAATTAACAAACAGAAAATAATTGATCTTAAAAAAAAAAATTAAAAGATTAAAAATTTAGCAGTATAAACTTGTTTGGAATGAGTCAGCATTTATTCAGATCCTTTAAAGGAAGAATAAGAATAAATACTTCACAAATATTTAAAAATTTATCCTTCAGAATAATTTTTATTGGAAATAAATACCTTCCTGATCCACAGGATTTATCTAATTATAATAATAATATATCCAAATTTTAGTAAGGGATACATTCTAGACATGACTGATACAACAAATTATTTTAATTACATATAAATTATGAATTTTTACAAAATATAACATAGTATAGGAGGATTAGGGCTTCTGTAATTTAAGACTTTAATTATTTTCAGAATTTCTTTTTAAATAATAAAAAATGAACTCCCTTTAGATATTTTACAAATTTTAAACATAGTTTATATGAGAGAATTAAAATGTTTTAAGATTTCAATAAATTAGCAAAAGATACTTTGGAAAATATATCTCACATGGATATATTCATAAAACTTAACTACAAATTAATAACAAAAGTTTTAAAATATTATAAATGAGAGACTTAATAAAAATTATTTTACTTGTTTCTAACCTTCAAGCTAACAAATTAATGCAATTTTATTTCTATTAAATTTAGAAAAACCATCGATTACATTTTACTCATATAAATGAATATATAAAATATAAATGGAGCATAAAATTGTATTTTCAATTACATAATTTTCCCTCAAATTTTTATTAAAACACATTAATAACCCCACAACATATACATTTAAACATATTTAAAAAAGCAATTATTCATGCTCTATGAAAATGAAATAAAATTATTTTACATTGAAAATAATCAGTTTGTATTTAAAAACAATTTTTTAGTTCCCATAGCTTTTATTTATTTGCACTTACTGCAAATGCGCAAAAGTATTCTCAACTATAAAAAAGATAATACTTTTATATATTCTCCCTGTAATAACTAAAAGGAAAGAAGTGGGAAGTAAAAATATATACCACTAACTTTTTTTAAAATGTTTATCAGATTTGAATGATAATATATTCTATTAGATCCAAACAAAGTTTATCTTTAAACATATTTTCTTCATTTATTCAAATATATTCTATAAATATTCTTAGCAATATTAAATGCAATGTCATTGTTCATCCTGAATTCAGAAGAGGGTTAGAATATTACATTGATTCCCAGATGGCAAAAGTAAAATTTGCACAGATAATACATTACATTTCAGAAATCAATTAAATAGATAATTATTCAATTAGAAAAAAAAAAAAAAGATGTTAAAAATTTAAAAACATTTGATACATATTATAAATGATTAATGAGCAAATCATTTGTTTCTAATTAATAAATTGAAAACGGAATTTTTAAAAATTATGAGAAATTAACGCTTACATTAAATATCTTAATTAGTTAAAAATCCTTTACACTTTATTAAAGACAAAATGATACTTAATGAAGCTAAAACAATTACAAATAGAGATGCGATTTTGCAGCACACATACAATGTAGCATTTTTCCTTTAAATTCAACTTATGTTACGTGAAAATTTTTACTTATATAATTTCCCAAGATTTGCTACTTTAAAAATATGATCAAATATGTTACAGATTTAATCATCTATAATTGTATGCTAAATCTTAATTTTTCTCTGTACATTAATCTATTCATATATACTGCCCAAACCTCCTAAACATCACAAAGGCATTACAATAACACACATTTGAATAAATGAAAATAATGTACATACAATTAATCATGCAAGGAAAAAAATTCTACTCCACCAAATGCATAAAGTAGTTCAATAAAAAATAATATCACATTTCCTCAAAATTGCAAAAAATCAGATTACTTTCCACTCAACTGAAGATACAAAATCCAAAGCAGTGTTTTTTCGGCAACTGCAGAGTAAAACAAGCTTCACTATTTACAGTACAAATCAACTGAAAGATCCCGAGTTTGCAGAAGGGAAAAAAAAGCTATCTCTTGCATTATTTACAATTTCATTCAAGGTGATTCCTTTTACTTCATTTAAATATTTACTAGCGACATACTAGAGTGCAGAGATCAAAAAAGTCTAAGTCCTAATAAAAACCTATGCTGGGAAAGTGATGCTGGTTAACGCGTTTCTCGGCTTCGAAGTTGGTCTGTGCTTGCTGTTTTGGATCGCATGCTCATTAAGTTACTCTTCACCTGTGGAAAATAAAAATGGAATTAGCTTGCTAATTCTCAAATAGAAAACTCTATTTTTTTTTCAAATGGAAAAATATATATACCATTTACAGAAAATGGTAAGTCAAATTGACATTTTAGCATTTAAAATTGTTAATTCCTTTCCAAAATCTTTTGTCTTTTATAATAGTCATTACTTGGTTTAATGGTATTATTCTTTGAGCACAAATATTAATGTATAAATGGCAATGATAAATTTCTAAGAATTATCTTCATACAAGTTAATTTCTTTTTTATAATATAGCCCGTTAAACACAACCAAAATCCATAAAATCCAATTTCTGGAGATAAAATACTTTTCTATGCATAATTCAAAATTCCATCTTTTATTTATTACAATTTAAGTTGTTTCAATATAATTGTTTAACTTGGATAAATTAATAAGAATTAGGATTCATAAAGATTTGAATCAATAACAATTAATTTTCTTCTTTAGCATTAGACAGTTATTAGATAAAAATAAAAAATTTTAGAAATCTAGATTCAATTAGTCTCCAAAAAAGTATAATTCACTAATTCATGAACTAATTTAACACTATATTTCCAACATAAAAGAAAATTAATTTCAATTAAATTCTTAGTTAAATTTTATATTCAAATAATATTTTGATAACTCAAACAAAAATACGGAATTTCACTCACTATGAAAGATTAAAAATTTGAGAAATAATTATTTTAAAGCAAAATGAGTATCAAAACCAATATTGCTCTCAATAATTAAAAACAAATGCATATTTTAAAAAAAGAAAGACATGCTTGAAAAAAATTCATTCCTAACTTATTTTTAAAGCAATAGCTTATTTAAAACTACGTGCATAAAGAAATAAATAAATAAATAAAAACACCTAGAGAATGAATTTTGAACATCTATGACATGAAAAGAAATATCTATACATTATTTACAAAATGAGAGCAGCAATCTATGATTTAAAAAATGTGATAAAATACAAAATGATAGAGAAATTCATAAAAAAGAAATTAAATATATAAGGTGCAGCTTTCCTGGTAAACGCATGCACAAGTAGAAAGTGAAACAAAATTGAAGATTGATACCTGTTCTTCAGAATTAAGCACTGACATTGAGCTGGCTCGTTTCATTCTAAGAGAATAAAAACACATACATATATCACTACCAAATCATACAGTATTATTCAATGGGGAAGGAGGGAAAAAAAGAATGTATAAAGAAATGCCAAAAAAAGAAAGAAATTCTACATAAAAATGAATAAACAGCAAAGGCTAAAAAAATTGGAGACACCAAAACAAATATCTACAAAATCAACAAATTTCGGATAAAACGTGATAAAATTAATTTTCCTCATTTGAAAGTCCCTGATATTTGGAACTGTCTATTGGTAGAAAAGCAATTTTCACAAAGATAATTCAATGCAATTGGTCCCTTTCTTACATAAACAGAAAAGCATGTGTTGTGTGCAAAATGTGGCAATACATAAAATAAAATACATGCAAATAAAAACAATCAATAGAAAAATAAAATTTGTATGTGCATATGAATGATTATGATTGTTATATGAGGAGGCAATTTTGATATGCATATTTAAAATTGTAATAGTTTTATTTTACTACAGTGTAAAGAATGCGAGTTAGTAGGCAATGCAAAATAAAATTATATTTGTGTATAAAAACATCCCAGTGACTTACGACATCAAAGATAACAAATTTACATATATTATTTTACTCTAACATTGTTGAAAGAGGATCATTTTGCATATCTTTAATTTGTCAAATATTTTCTAACATATCATGACACAACTAATTCTTGTAAAAATCTTGAATCTTCAATTTTAAATAGTTATAATTTCAGTCAAATTTCAAGCATAACTGCAAATTCATGCTGAGAATCATTAAAAATTCTACAGGACTCATTGAAATTTCTGCTACTGAAATATGCTTATTGATGAAAATAGGTTCAATGATTTGTTTTTATAATTAACAACATACTGAAACAAACTATACAGTGATATATATGTAACCATTCATACATTTTAATCAATGATCAAGAGAGGATGAAAATATTTTATATAGCTGGTATCTCATTTCAAACATCCATACCATGCCACTTGAAAACTATCCAATTATATTCAAAGAATAATAATACTTATCAATCATGTGTGATAATCATTAAAAGAATCTTTCAATTTCTACAAAATGTCAACAATTGAGTTGCTTCTCAACTATAAAGAGATAATTGCATCCCAATGCAATTGAAGAATCTAAAAATGAAGATTCAGTTTTTCCTTAGATATTTACCATGCACTAAGATTTTCCTGCAGTAAATAAATGTAACTAAAAAAGTATTCATACCAATTATGTTTAGAATAGACTTCCTGAATAAACTTGAAAGCAAAAGCAACAACTCTTTTTTCTTTACAAAATGATTTTTTTAAAAAAAATATTTCAATACATATTATACGTAGTGCAAAAGCAAGTGCATAAAAGCTGCAATTTTTGTTAGAGAGACAGTACTTACAAATTTCTTAAAATGTAGATAAAATTCTGGTTAAAGCTGTAGCAGCTATTAACAATCTTTTTTTTTTTTTTTTTTTTTTTTTTTGCCATTAGTGATAATTACTGCAAGATATTTTTTTTAAAAAAGTTTTTTTAATAGTAAAAATATTTACATTAATAAGTCTTCTAAGAAAATCATTTTTCTATGTTACTTAAATATCTGGCATTTATAAAAATATATAGTGAAGTGCATCAAAAAAATATACTTCTAAAATTTGCGTTGAATTTAAAATTATTCCTTCTTCTCAACGGATTGTAAATATTTTAAATAAAATATATTCAATATCCAAATTTTGCACATATCCAATTTCTTTCCTTGCAAATTAAATATTATTATTTTAGTAGCAAATGCTAATTATTTTGCATGAATTTACTCTGTTAATATTTTTGATTTTTATAAATTTCACTTAGCAAATTATTTATTACTAAAAAAATATTTCACAAATGCTTATTATTATCGAGTTAAATTATTTAATTATGATTAGCAATTTTTTCAGTATACGAGTATAGAGTATGAGTAAATTAGGTAAATTTCCTTTTATTTAAAAAATTCCTTTTAAATATAAATTCCCTACCTAATAAATTTATATTTCCATTCATTTGTAATTCAATATATACTCATTTAAATACATAATAAGTCTTTGCATTTATAAATTACAAATATATTTTAAATAAGCATTTAAGATACAAATTAATACTTATGTTTGGTATTTAAAATACAAAATATATTCAAATTTTGAAATTAATTAACAGCTTCAAAATCTATAGTACTCAAATAAAATTATGTTACAAAAATAAAATTAAGAATCTGAACCAATAAGTAACATTTCTGACACAAAATTTTATTTAAAGATATAAATATATATAAATTTTCTAAAAATTTTACATGTTTTGTTGGTTCAAACTATTTAACACTTCTTTCCAAAAAAAATTTTTTTTAATAAAAGTGACAATAAATTAACATAAGAGTCATTTAAGAGCAGCCATAGGAGCTTTCTTTCTAAGCCATGCAATAATTGACTTTATTTTATTAATCAGCAATAGCAGCCTAATAAGCAGAAATGCACATAAAGTGCTTTTGTAATGAAAGAAAATAAATACCCAAGTTTACATACACTGCATAAAATATATTGATAAAATGTTTTTTTTGGATGCCTGTTGCACATAATGGAAATATTTGTATTCTTAAATGCTCTTTTTAACAATACCTAACTTTATTATTTCAAATGAAAACCTTTTTATGAACTGGATTGTATTAATTAACACAAAGAAATATTTGAAATATTCAAAAGTTCCTAGCATTTAACTATCAGACATTGAATATGCTTTTACTCTCTCTAAATATTACTAACTTGTTTAACCTTTTGTCAATGCATATCACAAGAATTTAAAAACTCATTTGAATATTTTCATTCAAAAGTATATTCATGCTAACTAAAAATGTTAAAATATAACATATGGAATACTCACAATAACATTACATTAAAACTTTTTTCTCCTTATTTTCATCATCATATATGTTTTAAAAATATGCCACTACTTTATAAGTATAACAAAAATGAGAGGTTAAAATTGTTAACTAACAGCTTGATTCCATTTTCTATTCTATGGAAAAAAGAACTGATATTTTTCAAATTTTTCTTAAAAAGAAAATTTATAATTCAAAAAGCTCTTTCCTAACTTGCAATAAACCTCTTATTTTTTTTACTCATATTAAAATGTATGCAGTTCAATGTAATTAAAATGCACTTAATTCATGTTTATTTTTTACAAATAACAAATAAAATTCTATTATTTAGTAAAATAAGGTTAATTTGATTATTAATAAACAAACTTTCTCCACTATGTAAGAATATAGCTGGCCACAAAGCTTGTGATCATAACCATTCATCTACTGTCACTTTCTATACAGCCAGGAAGTATACTTTTCATTTAGGGAAAAAAATGAGATATAATTATTTCTTTACTTAAATTGACGAGTTTGAAATATATTAATGTTATAAATACAATTAGCATTCTTAAAAGGTCTTAACGATTTATTTTGATTTAATTTACAAATTTGGCCAAATTATTGTTTACTGGATATTAATTAATTGCTTTGACTTTACTATTTTACCTCTAAATTTTCATAAAAATGTACTAATAGTGTGTTTGAGAAAAACATTTTTTCAATAGATCCATAATGAAAATTCTTGTGAGGCAACATTTTCAACACAAATATTAACATCCCCTTTACTCTCAACATAGTGGCCATGGTAGCCTAGAAGTCATGGTCATGAACTTGTGAGTCAAGTCATGATGACACTAAAGACCCCTCATGTTGCAGGACCGATGCATGTTAAATCTGCCGAAGCTCTAATTTCTCCCATTGATATAGTGTATAAGTTTGGAGAGGGAGGTACCAGCTCAAGTGTCATCCTTCTTATTTGACCAAAGTTTTAAATTAAGCGGTCCATTGCAAATAGTCCTAGTGTTGCTTCTATAAATGTGATGTTAATACATAATTAATTACTCCAACATAAAATCTCAGTATCCATCAGATATCTTATGTTTATAAAAAGTTCTTAACTGGTATTTTAATGATATAGATATGCTCAATAGACTAATTCTATAATCACAAAAAAGTACATATTCTTCATGCACTCAAAACTCAAGTTTTACACTATCAGATAATATAAATTATAAACTAAGACAGATGAGTTAAATGTCACTGATGTTTGGAACAGTTTAAGTCAATAGCACATATTACAATGGGTGTAGCCTTTGTTGCTGCAAATCTAGATAATTTAAAAGCAATTTGTAAAATTTGCAATAAATAAATATTATAAAATTTATACAATATTGTAAGCATTTTTAGGAATAAAAATGAATAATATGACTCTTAAAAAATTAGGCAAACTTAAAAAAACCATAAGATAAAGCAGTCTGAAAATTAAACATAAAATTAAATTTAAGCATGTCAAAGATAAATCAATAATAAACTAAAATTCTATGAAACATGCAATGATGCCACAACAACACATCCTTTTCTGTATAAAACAAAACCACACAAGAGCCTACCTGGCAGCAAAACTCTCCACGTTGTCAATAGCAGTTGGATCCCCTTTCAGTTTTAGAAGAAGCTTGGCACTACTGTGTCGTATAGTAGCCCTCAATTTGCTGAAGCTGCTACTTCGTTTGAGTTTTCCATTTGTCTAAGGGGTCAAGTGTAGGTAACACGTAAGGGTGCCAGTTAAAATAGCTTAAATTGAATGGAGGAGAGACTATCCTTTTTTTTAAAAATATAAGATTTGTATAATTTTTTAAAAAATATTTTTAGAGCCATGCACACAGTACAATCAAGACAGGCAAAACAAATTTCGAAATGTTTGTCTTTATTAATGTGGATAATCTGTACATTTACACAAACAGAATGAAGGAAAAATAACAGTTGGTTATAGTTAGAAATTAGTTTCACTAATCTATGTTTATATTTAAGCATATTAGCAAACTATTGAGAAAACATATTAGTAGAAAAATTTAACTCAATGAATATTTAAATTCTTTATCATTTCTCTGAAAATCAATTTAACATTACTCATCATGATTCATATGGGTAAAAAAATCTTGTTAACATTCGAATGAAGTTTGAAAATCAGATATGCATTTCTTTTTTAAGTGAAAATTATTTGCTCAATAATCACAATAAAAATTCCTATTTAAAAATTAGGTGAAATCAACAAAATGATAAACTTGATTTCAATAAAAGCAAAAAAAAATTCTATTTAATTTTTTAAAAAATTCCCTTTCTCCTTGTACAAAGAAAAATCAGCAAATATAAAAAATCAGATCTCAATTAAATGCATTAAAAATTCCCCAATAAAAGAAAAATTATCTCCCATCATAATAATAAAGGAATGTTGTTTTAACCGGCTGTCGAAAAAAATCAATTTAACATAACTTTAGCAAAATTTAGAATATAAAACTATTTGATGTTTTTTGACATAATATTCACCATTCCCTAAACTAAATAAAAAATATTTCTCTATTTATCTTATTAAGTTTAACAATTTAATAGTAACTTTTATTTTGCACATTTTACTTTACCACCTCCCCAATCTTTAAAAATGTTACATTCTAAAAATTTAAAAAAAAAAAAAAATAAATAAATAAAAAAAATCCAGATTTCAAAGTACTAAATAGTTATCAATGTTTTCTCATTAGTTTATGAATTACACACGTATAAACAATACATTCCTTGCTAAGGAAAACATTTTTAAAATGTGACTAATTTTTATTTTCGACAGCATGTAAATAGCACAAATAGAAAGTATTTCGCCCCATAACTGTTCCAAAAGAACAAGGTAGGCATAGGCAGCTATCTATAAGAGGAAAAAAAAGGGGAGTCAAGGAACTCGCAGTCCAGAGCAAAAACATGATCACTTACACAGTAAAGAAATGCAATCAAAAGATTCTATTTTTGAAACAAACTTTAAATTTAAACTCGAATTTTTATCACTTCAGAAATTATTAATTTATTATTTTAAGAATGCTTTTTATTACCTCCTTTGATGCTTTAGAAATCCTACAATATTTCCAAATTGAAAATAATTACGTTCCATCACAGATTTTAATGTAATTAAAAAAATAAATATTTTTCATTGGTGAACCAAAATAGTATCCAATACTGAATGAAAAAAAAAATTCCTTCTTTACAATAAATATTTAAATTATAGAGTTATAATTTCATGTATAAATTAGTGAATCTTATGGATTAAATGACTCCATTCAAATTAGATCAAAGTACACTATGTAAACCCCTGTAAACATAAAATTTAATTTTTCAATAACTCTTCAAGCTGTCCATGTGAGAAAGAAATTTCCATACATTATATATATCATCTTGAATAAATTATTTAATCACATGAAAAGAGAAAATGTTTTTTAGTTGTTATATTAAAAAAAATCTCATACTACAGATGGGTGAAATAACCAATGATATTTCATCCATTGCTTAATATAAATCTCAATGAATTTCAATTATCTCGTATATTGAAGATAAATATCCAAACATTCAAGGAGAAAAAAAAAAGAAAAAGTATAAACTGAGCAGGGTTTCAAAAATTTAAAACAATCCTCTCACTAGTCAATAGACAGACTCTAGTAAAAAATGTTTAGGTGGTCTGAACTAATTTGATATCAATCTAACAATGCTCACATTAATCAAGAGGGGAAAAAACTTTTCATACACAACGAAACAAATGACATGACAGAAAATGTTTCACTGACTGTTGAGGAATATATATATATATAGTTCTCTTCTGTTTCAACATAAAATGACACATAAAAACAATCCAGGTTCACTTGTACTTTACACTTATTCAATTTAGTTACCATGAGAATATTAATCTTTCAAAAATTATACTCCAAAATTTTATTCATTATAAATTTGACTTCTAATTAGCAATCCATTTAACTGGAAAATACCGAGATTGAACAGATTGATATACTTTATTCGTATTAAAAATTTATTTAATTCTTTTGATAATGTGTAATATTTTAAAATAGTTAAAAAGAATAACAACATGGTTAGGTGATATTCAGTTTAGTTAAAAGAAATTTAACATAGAAAATAAAGAATGAAATGTGTGAGAGGCAGAAAAGATCAAAATATTTAGGCATGCATTAAAGATTTAAACAAAGGCCCAAAATAAAGACGATGACCTTAAACACACAAACAGCACAATTATAGGTAAACACAAATGCAATATAGAGACATTTCAAAAAATGTGCATGGCTCTAGTTCTTAACTTCTGCCACAGGTGTGTTATTCACATTAAGTGTACAATAAAGTAAGAAAAGATAACATGCTTTTAAAGCCAAATAGAAAATAGCCATTTGGATGCAAGTTATTACAGAAAGCACCATAATATTTAAAAAGAAAAATAAGCTATTATAGATTCAAGAGAAAGAGAGAGAGTGTGTGAAGTTTACAAAGTTTGATAGTGAGTATATTTTGGCTCGTGAAATGGATGTCGTATTTATTATTAATTGTTTATAAGTGTTCTCAACTGTGTGTGGGCAGGGAGTTGAAAAAAGTGGACAAATATACAATATTAATGCATCTTAAAGAGTGCAGGTAATTGTGAGATTATTACAAAATTCTACTCAAAGGAAAATTATAAGAAAAAATTAACATCTTTTTAAAAGAAATTATCAAAAATTGATGTTTGCTGAACAAGAAACATTTTTTTATTTTTAATTTGCTTATTGCTATTTGAAAATACTTTCATAACATATTCTACAACTTAAACATAATCTTACGTTTCTAAATAAAATTTAAATTTATTTTTAATTAAAAGGTATTTATTAAACAATAAATATTAATGAGAAATATAAAAATAATTATAAATCTAATAGAACCTATCTAAATATCTTTTATTTTAAAAAAAACTAATTTATACTGTGTGCAGGCTTTAAATAATACAATGCACCAGAAGTAGCATCATCAGCTTTGAATCATAGTAGTATACATTAACTAATTTTTACTAAATAGATAAAAAAAGTATTGACAGTTTTTACTATAGAACTGATTAGTCAATTCATTACTCTAAAAACAAAACTTAGAAGGAAAAAAAATAACAAGGAAAAACCGCATGACAAAACATGCCAAAAAAAAGTGACAAAAAGCTTTACAACATCAGAATCATGAAGGAATTGAAATTGAAATAAAAAAGAGCTTGTCTCGAGATTATGAGTACTTCTGTGAAGTTCACAGCCACATAAATTTCAAGTGCAATGTGATCCTCTCCAGACACTTTTCTTTCTTTCCAGCACACATTTTAATACAAGAAATTATCCATCAAAAGAAAAGATGTTGATTTCAAGCTATGAGAGTTTTTAGAAACAGTTACTAAGATATAGAATTTCAGTACAATTAGGATTAGGAACTTAGTTATGGAAAACATAAAATTAACACTTATTTTGATACTGCAATAAAATTATATCTTTCAGAAAAGTTTCACATAGATTAAAGACTGTTGCTCTCATTATATGTATAAACATGATAGCAAAAAATATATATATTTAGTCTACATGTTGAGAATTAACCATTTAAGAATATATGTACAGTGTTATAACACACCTGATGGTCAGAAGAGAACTTTGTTTCATTAAAACATATTTAATTTATAAAACCATTGAAGCCTCTCCTCAAAAATAAAATAGATAATAAATGCAATAAAAATAAAAATAAAACATAATAAACTCAAAATACAAATAGAAAATTATCAAAGGGAGGAAATCATGCTTTTAAGTAATACATAGGAAAGGAGAAACATTACAACAATTTAACAAACGCAATAGAATTTTCAAGTAGCTTTCACACAAATTTAAATTAGACAAGCAAAAAAAAATATTTGTAGCACTTTTCATAGAGAAAAAAAACTCACAATCAATGTACCCTAGTCATATTATTTTATCTATAACTAATAGATCTTAAAATGATACGGTTGAAAAATTCACTGAAACTGTTTCATGATGAGTTTTTATTTAGTCTTTCTAACATCATTACTTAAGTAAACATATAATAGCAAACACTATTAAAGAAAATGAAAATTGCTTTGTAGCAGAAAAATAGCTCTTAATTATTTGCATTCATTTAAAAGTAAGATAGTTATTCTTGATAACAGGCACAATTTGATTGTATAAAAACATTTTAGATCACTATTTTGATACATTCTGGATATTATTCAATACTTTTCTTTAGTGTGTGAATGTAAAAAAATGAATGGGTCTAAACATGTAAAATTTAGAGGAATATATTTACTCCTATATGACAAAATTTGTATTTTCAATATGAAATAATATACTTTGCATTGTTTAACACACTTTAATTAAAATTTATTGATGTATTTTATTTCAAAAATTTTAAAAACTTTACAAAGGAAAACTTCTGCTACCGTAAAAATTCATAACTAAACATTGCTGTAATAAAAAAAAAAAAAAGAAGTTTTGTCTTATGTAAGTAATATGTGTCAATCATACAGCAAATCAAAATTACTTCAAATGAAAGACCTAGACATAAAAATCATAAAATTGACTTTAAAAAAAAAGAAACAATATTTTCAGAATTTTAGAGACAAAATCTCTATATTTCTAGTTAAAACATTAAATAATATTCAGTTTGAAATGTGAAAAAAAAAAATTTCAAGAAAGATTTTTAAAATTTTTCATATGAGAATCTCAAATATAAAAGTAATATTACAATGAATATTTTCTTCACTAGCACAAGGTAAAATAACACTACTTGATGGTAAAGCAACAGAAATGGTAAAACCAAATTCATGTAGCATCAAAAGCATATATCCATGAAATAAAATACCAGCTCTTATCTATAACACATCAACTTGGGTTCAGACACCATACTCAGTATATGTTATAAATGTAAAAGGGCCAGAAAATTTGAATAGTTCATTCTTTAAAAAAAAAAAAAAAAAAAAAAACCTGAAATTTTTATTCAAGCAACCAATATTGAATATCAATGACATTAGCATTTATTAATAATTATTCCTGATATTTTTCTTCTATGACAGCACTTATTTTTGATAGTAAGGGGGCACTTTTTTTAATATTGAATAAAAAGAATCCATCTTTAGAGCTATACGTAAACCAAAACTTTAAAATAAATTCATCTTCATTCCTTATTTACTACATTAATTTGAAATGTCATAAGAAAAGGCAAATAAAATTGAAATCAACCATATAGGTCCTTTTAGGTAAGTTTCCTTCACACTAGTTGGTAGTGCATTCTGAAAATGTGCAATTTTAAATTAGCATTTTCTTTGCACATAGATGTATGTTTACTTCAATCCTTTATTTTCAATACTGAGTATGAGTGGTTAAAAAAATGTATTTTTTTGTTATGTGTTTTCATCAAGCAAAAGCAGAAGATGAATTAAAGACAAAGGATAAAAAATTCTTTAGAATTAATCAAAATAAACCACATCTGTTTAATGAACAAAGAAGTACAAATTACATTTTGAAGTAAAATAAAAATCCTGAAAGAAAATTATGCATTAAATATTCAATAACACATTCACAAGTATAATTTGATCTTTAAGATTAGCAATGCTTTGTAAAAGGATGAGATACTGCTTTGAAAAAGATCAAAAGAAGTTAACCTAATTTGGCAAAATTTTGAAAGCTGGTTTAGTTGTGAGGATTTAATAAGTGATCTTGTGATCCAATTTCTCAAAGTTTTTAGAGGGAAAAAAATGCCTATTACTTCCTTAGCATAAATTAAAATTTTAATTTAAGCAAAAAAAAAAAAAAAAAAATTTGTACATTTTTGCAGTGTTAATGCAAAATTTAATCAAGGAATGATAATTTTTTTACTTTTATTTTTCAGTCATACTGCAAAATCTCAATAACTGCAAGATTTGTCAATCTCTAGCAGTTTGTAAA
This sequence comes from Nephila pilipes, assembly GCA_019974015.1. Classification (NCBI taxonomy): domain Eukaryota; kingdom Metazoa; phylum Arthropoda; class Arachnida; order Araneae; family Nephilidae; genus Nephila; species Nephila pilipes. Next base: position 209,152 of record BMAW01004609.1, on the reverse strand, counting down.
GTACAACTTTTTAAAAAACTTACATGGTAATATTTCAGTTTTTCTCATCTCCAATCTATGTAATGCACTTACATACAATTAAGAATTATTGTCCATTTCAAAAGAAAAAAATACTTGAAATACAGCTCACTTTAATAAAATGTTAAAGAGAAGCTAAATATATCAGATCTGAATTTTCTTGAATGATTTAAATTAATCTATTTTACTTATGAGAAACTTCAAAAAGTACTTGTATACATTCAAATAAAATGAAAACAAATTTTACAATGTACACTCCTTTTGTGTTTTTAAAATTTATTCATACCAAAAGCACATTACATACACTTTTAAAAACTACCAAACCCTGTGTATAAAATCAAATCAAAGACATATTTTTTTAGTATTTCCAATTCTACATTAACTACAAATTCTATAGCAAAGGGCAGACAGTAAGGAAACATCATATAATTAATCAATTAATAAGAAATACGCTTTTAGCAAAGTTAGCAATGAAAAAGCAACTATTAGCAAAATGAAGCACGACATCAGGGGATTTTTCAGATAAATTAACTTATTCCTGCATAGTTAATTCTGACCACTCAAACGTCAATAATTGCACAATCACTTTCATTTACCTTCACCAATCACCATCACATTTTTTAATGTCCACACAATTGTATTAAATATGTACATTCACACTCACCTAATAAATGCAGAAATATTTCAGTAGATTGTAGTTAATGGTACTTAAACTACTCTTTTCTGAATTTAACAGGTTTTAAGAGAGTTCTTGCAGCGCTTTGGAGGGTCCCTAAAAAGTTTTTTTGGTCCTAAAAAGTTGTTGGGAAAAATTAAAAAACTGTTAATAAATCCATAAAAGGTGTCTGGTTAGCAAAAGAAAACAAATATAGGTTAAATAAAAAAAGCAAAATCATAAATAATAAAGGGATATAATAGCCACACCCAAATAAAAATAAAAACAGAAAATAATTTGCAATTTAATTTCTATGTTTTTGGTGATAAAATAAAGCAATGGAAAAATGAACCCAGAATGAGCAAATAAAAAATTGTGAAGCAAAGTAAATAATTTATTAACGCTGTAGAAATGTACACCTTTCCAGTAATCAAAAGATGATAAATAAAAGACTGCTAAAACCTTTCATACTTCATTACGATTGTAATTATTGCATAAATGTTTGAAATTGATTTTCATATTAAAACTAGGCACCACTCTGGAAAACATTCATAAATCCTGCAAAAGAAATAGCTTTGAGATAGCTGAAAGAACAAAATAAAGAAAAATTTGGCAAATGGAGTACAGAAAATATTCGATTTAAATTATAATTATTTAAAAAATGAAAAGTTAATTCAATATGTTCATAAGTAACATATAAAACCTCGTGTTGATAGAATTCACAAAAAAGGTTTTAAAAACAATAAATATTTATAATTCAGATTATTCCCATTACTTTCCCACCTTCATTAAGCACTGGGGGGGGGGGAAGAAAAATAACCAATAAGACTGTTTAAGAACTTTAGGACTACTACAAGGTGTTTGATAAATTTTTAACACTAATTTTTTTATTGGTAGAAAACATTATTCTACAGACCAAAAATTTGTTTTTAATAAAGAAAGGCAGAGAAAATTTTGTACAAGCATCAATAATCAAAAACTTAGACAAGTTCAACCAAATGTGCATGAATTCCAGGAAGTAACATTTAGCTTGCCTCGATTTCTTAAAATATCTATTTTTCATACAATATTTTTTTAAAAAGTTATTTACATTATAAACCATACTCCATAATTTTAATAAACTATATATAAATTCAGAACTACATATTATTCAAAAAAAGTAGTACTTGCCATATACATTTCTTGCTATATTTAAAACATTCATTAATAGATAACATTTAATAAATGTTTAAAATTATCTGCATCAAACATTTTTTACATTTCAATTATGTATATAACAGATTTTTACAAAATAATTTATTGTATCTTTTCAATCTTCCTTCAACCATCTATTAAACTAAAAATTCGCAATGCAGAATAATTTATGCTCAAAGTAAGAATATGTTTCTTATGAACTTAAGTCATTTGGACATTGTTACAGAGAGTAGAAAGATTGTTCATAAAATTTAGAGATCAATATTTCTTGTATATATAATCTGTGCATTAATTTCTTTGCTACTATGTATATATAGCTTGCAAATATTTGCTCTCATGAATATGATTCTTTATATGACTACTGTAGTCCTTTTAGATAAAGAGTGAATGTATGTACTAACATATATGTTCACTCATAGTAAACTGGATTAGATTAAAAGTACACTGCAGATTTCATATCACTAACCCAACATTTTAAGATAGACATCCAAAAGCTCACTATAACTAAAAATATACCAAACACGTTTTACAATATTTTATAACAATAACAAAAAAAAAAAAAAACCAATTATTAAAAAGAAAAAATTTGAGAAGCAAAAAATCTCCTTGATAATGTCTCTTACATCTAACTGCCACTCTGAATACAAATCACCTTTAATATTTTTTAATTATCTCTCTTTTTGCATTTTTAGTATTCAAGAATAACAAAATAGCAAGGCACTTAAGCTAATTTTGAAGAACTGATTCATGAACATTTCAATAGTATGCACTCATAAACAAAACTCTGCCCTTAAAATTTTTCGCACAGGATCAGTTTCATAAGAATGACGGTATGAAATAAAACCTCATATGCCCCCGATTTTTAATATCTATTTTCAATTAAAAAGCCTGTATTTGTCATGAATTAACAATGTAATAATTATTAATTCTTTTACTTACATTTCTATCAGCACCCAAAGTCCATTAATATGTATGATTCTAAATTTCCAAAAATATACAGAAAATTTTAAATATTTAGCCATTTTAATGAAATATATTGTGTATATCAATCTGTAACAGAATTACTTTTAATATTTAATCTCCTTCCAACAAAAAGTAACTTTTGAAATATTTTTCTAAAAATATTTTATATTTTAATTAATTTACACAAAGTTAAACAATAGGAAATAAGTAAAAAAAAAATTAAAAAATTCTTCCAAAAAATCATTTTGAACAAAGTGAACGAAGACGATATGCCAACTTCAATTTTCCTTTAACAGAAAGTTTGCAATACAGATGAGTTTAACACACAGAAGTGCCTAAGATTCTACACTGTACTCTGATGAAACCAGGGTAACTAACTTATGACTGTCCAATCATGCAATCATACCCTGCCACTATCAGCCCTCAAATTTTAGATCAGGTCTTTTAAAAGCTGAGTTAAGAAATTCCTATTTCAATAAACTTCTGTAATGCAAATATTTATTTACTATAAACAATAGCAATTGTTGAAAAAGTTGCTCAAGTTAAATAAAAAATTACATATAATAGATAACTAGATGTTACAGAATTTTTAAAGAGAAATTATAAAATCTGATTACAAAATAGAGAATTGATAAAAATTAATTGCAAACGTAATTGTTACAGAAATTCATCAACAAAAATTGCTATTCACTATATTCAAAATTTCAATACTTCATTTGCATTCAATTTTTATCAAAGACAAAGGAGTGTCTCTAAACCCCTAATAATTGAAAAATGAAACAAGATAATTTAGAAGTATGCATGTTATGTTACATAAAAAATGTTTCCTTCAATGTCTACCCTCTGCTATACAAAACAATACACTGATAACATAACACAGTATAATACTCTTTGAATAAACAAAACTTACGTCATCAGCTTCAGTGCAGTGATCATAAGCCATACTATCCAGAGATTCTCGAGAGCCTCTTCGACTGAAGTCTTTAGATCTCCGTTTGTCTTTAGGAATAGCAGTTAGGTCAGCACTTAAGAAATGAGGGGACTTACCCTGTCTTCCAGAATCTAGAGCCTAAAAAAAAATTTGAAATTAATTAATCCACAGATAAAATAAATGAAGTATAAAATCTGATGAATTAAACAGATATCAGTAAAAAAAAAAAGATTTCTATCCAATAAAGATAATTTAATATAAAATAACATGAAGGAGGAAGGGTGGGGGATATGTAAATAAAAATATCAGAATAAAAAAAAAAGTTATAAAAGTTAAAACTTAAAATTTCATATCCAAAATCTTCTAACTGATTTTCAAATTACTCCACACCCTTCATAAAGGTAAATAGTTTTATTAAAAATGATATTGTTAAAATAATTCCTAATCTAAATTTCAATAAGTTTTAAAATCATCAGAAATAAATGATTATATTCTTATCTTACACATTTTATGAGAATAAATTAATTGAATGAAACAACATTCAAGACTACAAAATATGACTTAAAAGACTAAAACGATTGTAAAATATTTTTAAATCCATATTTGGACAGATTTTATTTTCATTCTTCAAAACAGTCATTCTTAGTCCATGTAGTTAATTTTTTATGCAACAGGGAAGCAATTTTTAAAATGTTTTAAGCTGTGTAATGTCAAAATTTCAAAACAATCTGGAAGGAGATTTAATTTTATAACAATTAACATTTTAATTTTGTTACAAATTTTAAAAAAATTTCTAGCAACATCTTTCTAAAAGCTGCTTGTTTCTTCCTTTACATGAATTTATGATTTTATAATCTGAAGTGCATGTTATCACTCTTCTCTTGCATGAACTTTCAATATGATATATACTACAGCTTCCTAGTCATTACAAATCTTTTTAATGATGAAAGTCTAGGTAAAAACATTCATGTAAGAATGGAAAGTTTGAGAAAAGTTGGTTCTGTAATTAGTGAGTGATTCAATGGTCCTTAAAGAGATAAGACCTTTTTTGTTTGTCAGATACCAATGAAAAATTACATTTTTATTTGACTGGTAATTTAAGGAAAATAATTTCTCTCATTCTCAACATATACTCTTCTATTTCAAAAAGCAGCATTCTATCCATGTATACTCTAATATAACCTACAAAATACAATTGAAAACCTTATCAATTAATTCAATTACTTTAACCACAGTTTTTTATCATTTCCATTGTGTAGGAATACAGGAGCTTCATAGTATTTCAAAAACTGCTTTCTTGTAAGGCATAAAAGTTCAGAGAAATATTAAAGAATGCATTTTTTTAAAAAAATATTTCCTTTTTAGAAATTATATCACTTTTTCCAAAACTGTCTTAATTAAAGGATTGAAGAAAAAAAACTATCACTACCCTTCAAGATTTTGAAAAAAAAGAATCAACTTTCTAACCTCTTTTCTAGCTCTGAGAGCACAATCTTCAAGTGTGTCTGCAGCTTCATATTTACCCTGTCTTCTGTACAGGGCACCTAGGTTTTTTAGAGTTGTTGCTACTGTAGGGCTAAAAATAAAATTTAAGAAATAAATGTAACAAAAAATTTTGTCTTCTACTGTGTTTTAAATAAAGATTTTTAAGCAATATGAAGAAAAAAAATATATCCTATAATTTAATACTTGCATTGTAACTCCCTCGCTTAAAAAACAAAATGCATATCCATACCTATCTACTTTAGCAGCTTTATGCCATCCTCCATATTCACCATAAGGAGAGTTTTCTTTTTGCTTATTTTTATTCTCTTCCCTTTCTTCAGCTACCTGCCAAATTGGTTTATTTTCACCTACAAAAAAAATTATTAATGAAATTAACTAGAACTACTAAGCTATTTTATACAAATAAGAAATATCAATTTCAAAAATGAAACATGGGATACAATTCTAGATGTGAATACTTAAAAATGCTCTCTAAAGTTAATTCACCCATTTATATTTCATGAATATAAATTCCAAAGCTGAATTATAATTCATTTGAAGTATGAACAAAGACTTTACAATTTTAGGAAATTTTCACACAGCAATCTATCACTTTTCTCTTACATTTTCAATTGCAAAGCACTGTCTATTTTTGCATTATTTTAAATAGATTATTAGGGAATGAATCATTAAATAACAATAATTAATTATTGACTATTAAAGTCAAAAACATTCTCTCAAAGTTTATACCCTTTTAAATCATATTTAATATTTTACAAGAGATTATGTCCTCCTTCATTTGTTGCAATCTGTCCCTTTTGTAGTAAACTAAAATGAATTCTTGTATGTGTATGAGATGATCAAGACATTATATACTTTGAATACATGAGAAATACACACATACATAGATACATGCAATTACACAAGTGTTCCCCCAAAAAGAAAATTTATTTAGAAATGCAATGACATTTAAGATTTTTGAAAGAATCAGGAGAGGGGTCTCATTATGACTTAGAATTAAATAATCAGTATCAGAATATTACAAAATTTTATGCCAATAAATTTTCCTTCATTCTTAATTCATTCAATCATACGCCACAGAAAGAGGGGCTCCTTAAATAATATTTAAGTTAAATGTTATTGGGAATACAGATTTCATTATTATCTTAAAAAAAAAATACATTGATTTACTAATAAAGAAATAGATTATTAGAAAATCTAGTTGGAATTATTTTTCACAAAATTAAAAACATTTTATAAAACTAATATTCAATAGGAAATACATAAAAATATAAAACATTGTCTATCAAATAACAATAAAGTTTCCTCTTATTAGCTTTTGACTTATAGCTTCATTAACATATTTTTAGCTTTCATAACTGTTTAACATTTGAAAGTCCTGAATTCAAGAACTGTATTTAGATATTTTATTTTTAATACCCACTTTATTTAAAACATGAGGTTTTATAAATTAAAAACAAACTTTTAGAAATTTTTTTAAAAAAAACACCAAACGGAAAGAAAAGAATACATTTATTTACCATCGATACTTCCAAATTCTCTTTCGTGGGCTCTCGTTAAAACTTGTTTATATAAAATTTCAGCTTCTTTATATTTTCCTTGTTTCAGGTATGCTGATGCCTAAAAACATATGTGCAAGAATATAGTCTCATTTCTGTTATATTTTTGTGGAAAACAAAATTCTTAAGACTTCAATGCTCACAAGAAGTCAAATATTCAAGTCAAATTAACTAAAATTTGCATGCAATAAGAGAGCACATCCCTTACTACAACATACTTTCTACAGATATCTATGGGAAACATTTCATGCAAGATTTTACACATATAAAAATTTATACAAAAATTCACAGAAAATCTAACACTTTATTTACAGCAAATGAAAATAGGAAGGAGAAAAAAAATCTATGTCATGTTAAATTTTTAAAATTGTATACTTAAAAAAGATGCTCACTAGATTATTTTTCGTCTTTGCTACATTAGGATCATCTGGTCCTAAAGTCTTTTCATATATTTCAAGAGCACGTTGATAATATCTTTCTACTTCCTCATATTTTCCTTGATTTTGACACAGTAATGCCAAATTATTTAGCTGTTTTGCTACATCAGGATGATCTTTTCCAAGGACCTAAAAAATGTGATGTCATCCAACATTAGTTAGGTAACTGTAGTTCATAAATAGTTGATAATTTTTATCATTTCCTGCTTTAAAAATAAGTAAGCACAGTAACTAACTCACTCTTTCTCTGATTTCTAAAGCCCTTTTGCACAAAGGTTCTGCTTCTCTGTACTTTCCTCGTTTTCCATATAACACAGCCAAGTTATTTAGAGTAGCAGCAACCTATAAATATTACAATGATTTTAGTACACATCACACAGTTTTTCTTCCTTGGCATGTTATGATGAAGAATAATAATCCAACAAGGAATAGAGGGAGAGCATTCTTTTTCTACCACATTTATTTATTTTCTCTACATGCCAATTATATGTGAACAAATATTTACAAAATATACAAAAGCTTCCAACACTGCCCATATTTTAAGTTGCTTTAGTGGTACGGAGAAGTTACATCAAATCAAGGAATAACCCTGCCTTATGCAGTCAAGATCGAAATGTACACTGAACCCGAGCACTCTCACTCAGACAAGACAAGGCGCCTCTTGCTGGTATCCATGTAAATTATTTCCAACATATGTCATTAAACAAGATGAATATATTCGAGTTTAAAAATTAAGATTTTAATAAATAATACTTTATGGAAATTTTAATAGTTAAAAGTTTATGCAAAATAATTTGATGTTGAAATTATAAAATAAGCAACTTCTGTTCTCTCTTTTTAGTAAGAAATACATTGCAGTTTTCCTTCATGTATTTACTACAAAAGCTATATTAAAAAAAAATGCAGATAAAAATTTTCAGGCTTAAAACAAATTTTTTGAATTCATGAAAATCTGTACACTATATATATAAAAAAAAAATTTAAAAAAAAAAAAAAAACTGTCAAATGAAGAATCCTGATACTTACAGCAGGATGGTTTTCCCCTAATGTTTTTTCTCTAATAGCTAGAGCATCATTCAGCAAATTAGCAGCCTCCTTGTACTTATTCTGATCCCTAAATATATAATAATTTGTCCATAATAGAGTAAAAAACACAGCTTAAGAAAATTAATATATTTTATAATATCTTGTACACATAACATGTTCAATCATCTATTAAGGTGCTTGCTTTATTTCTTAAAAAGATTTAAAATGAAAGCATTTTTTTAATACCTGTATACCAAGGCAAGTATATTGAGCATAGTTGCAACATCAGGATGATCATGACCACTAGTTTTTTCAAGATCTTCCAAAGCCTGCTTACAAAGAGGAACTGCTACTTCATATCGACCTTGAGAAGCATACTGTATCACCAGATTGTGCAAAGTTCGTAACCGAGCAGGTATCTCATAACCTGCATTTGCAGATACAGACATCTGTGTTGAAGGAGTAGGAGAGAGTGCTGTGAAAGAACAAAGTTACTTAATTTTGTTAATTCAAAACCTAATCAATGAACTTTCTTGATTTATTTAGCACTTAAATTTAAAAAACCTACAAAATATCCTATCAGTGTTTTATTTTCATTCTTTTACAATAAATAATGACCATACATTTCCATATTAACTATATAATATAATTTAAATAAAAAAAATGTATTACATCATTAAAATTGACAAGAAAAATCAAAATATGTAAATGAAATTTCCCTGACAGCGTTCCAATCTTAATTTATTCAGGGTTAACTCTAATTTAATTTTTTCATCGCACAAAAAAATACAGTACATAGTACTTTGTATAGTATTCTATGGCGATATATTCTAATTGGTAATTATCATCCAATTTAATCTTGTTAAAACAAATAGTAAGTGTAAAAAATTATAATAGATTAAAAAACTATTCATTATTTCTCAATTTGGATGAAATTCAGTAAATTCATAAAATAGAAATGTTTTGTTTCATAAAAATTAAAGTTTATAAAAAAAACTGTCATGGAATGAGTATATTAAAAAGGTGATTTTTCCTTCTCATATTCTCTTTTCAAAAATTGATACAAACATAGACATCAACTATGTAGCTAAGATCACACTAAAAAAAAGAAATTATTCCTGTTTGATGACTATTATGTGAATAAGATATCTTCAATTCAACATTTATTAACATACACAGCATACACTTCATACACAGCTGCAGCATCCATATTATAAATAACATTTAATTAAATTACACATTTTTCAGTAAATCAATAAACATACTTTTAATTATTTATAAACAAGTACTAATTCATTTTAAGTTGAATAAATAAATGAAAAATGCTTATACTTTCTTGAAATTTCAGCACTTTTGTAAAGTTTAATTACTTAATAAAAACTCTCTTTCTGTAGATAACACTACCTACTAATGAAAGTATTCTCTCTTTTTAAATAAAAAAAAAATGTAATTTCAGCACGAATGAGCTTTAAATGTGTTCCTTTATTGAATTTCAAGAATTGGTAAACAGTTCGTTCAAAAAAATTTCAATCGAATAATTTTCTACATTTAAATGAATGTTAATTTACTAGTTTAAGTAATTATTTGAATTCATTTACTTATTTCTTTGATCAATTTCATGTTCTTTAATATAGGCAAACTCTTTCAACAAATAGATATTTATCAAAAAAATTAAATAACTTCTTCATCAACAAGAATTTTGCTACTTTACAAATACAGTACATACTGCTTTAGTTATATTTTCAATAAAAATATCCATTTAAAACAATTTTTAAAGCCTCCATTTACCTTCATGATGAGCACTGTCATCATCATCTTCAGGAAACCCTAGATTCAAGGGTTCATCACTATCTGGCTTCTTCTCTAACACATTTTCTTCAGAACCCTAAAATTATAAATATTGGCACAAATAAAATTTTAGCTCGAACATAAGATATCTAACTTTCTTTATTAAGCAACATAATAAATAATATGCTATAATAAAAAATTATAAGACAAATACTAAATGCTAAAATTGAATATTAAAATTTACAAATATATTATTTGTTTATAATGAACTACAATACCTAAACATTAATATGACAAGACAATTCAGAATCTCAATACAATAATAAATCAAAAAGAAACAATAGAAAGATTACCGTTTCATTGTCATATTTCTTTAGTGCATTCATAAATTCAAGATGTTTCTTATCTTCTTCTAGCTGAGCAACCATTTGCTCAGATACCTGTAGTTTTTGTTGTGTGTTAGCTAACTCATCTCTGAGCCATGCATTTTCCTGGCACAGGCGACGAACTTGAGCTTTCAGTTTCTGTTTCTCAGCCTCAACTGTTTGCAAGTGTCCTGCAAGAGCCATCATTACCTGCAAGAAAATAAAGGAGAAACTTTTATATAACTACACGAACCCATGCTAAGTCAATAAACAAATAACATAAATAAATAAAAAGAAGTAAAATCTTCAGAAATAAAGTCACAAAGAAAAAAGATTCGTTTCCCTTAATAATTCTGATAAATGATGATGGAAAACGATTTTTGATGACATTTAAAAGCACATAAGAAAACTATTTAGCAATAACAGATAATAAAAAATTAATTTTTAAAGGCTATTTCAAAAAAACAAAAAGAAGCTTGAACTGATTTTGGTATTAAAAATGTTGGAGAGTTGCAAGATTATCTAGCCAGACTCTTATTTAAATCTTCTTTTACAGAACACATTTAATCACTTCATTTCATTACAAAACATGACAGTAAAAGGATAATAATCCTTATGAAGTCATAAAATAGAGAAATATTAACTCATCTCTAATTTTCTTTTCTTTTTTTTCTTTTCATATTCAATATAAAAGAACAATGCCAAAAAGCATAAAAAAATTATTTCATAATTTTTTTTCACCTCTCCCCCACCATTCTAAATCATTAGTAACACCACTTGGAAACCTGTTTTCACTAATGTTAATATTTCAATCATAAAAATTCTCAAAAAGTCCTATAAATTTATTGATAGTTATTACTTTAGAACCAGAAAACAAAAATACACAAAACTAATTAATGTCCCTCCCCTTTTGCTGTGAACAACTATTTGAGACAATCACATCATTTTTAACAAATACTTAAAATCTTTAAAACAAAAATTTTATTTTTTGCATTTAAAATCTCTGTACAAATTCATTGTTCATCGTATAACATCAAATTACAATAATATTCCAAAACTTCTGTGAAATAGAAAGTTTTTAATGAGTTGTTCTCATGAAATAAATACTATAAAATTAAATGATTTGCAATTTATACAGTACAATTAAACAAATATAACATTTTAATGTGCATAATATTTTCATTCAAATTTACACATTTATAATTATGAACAAATAAAAATACATCTAATTAGATATATCTCAAAAAAATTAAATTCAACATACATTAAAACAAAAACGAATTACACACAATTTTTACAGATTTTGAATAAACGCAGCTACAAACTGAGTAAAACTAAGCCCAGTAGCTGATGAGCCATTTAGCAGTTTTGAAAAAGAAAAAAATTAGTTAAGGACTTTCTCAAAATGTTCAAGGAAAAAAAATTATTCCCATCATAAGATTAATATTGTACCTTGTACAGAGAAAATACTGCACAAATATTACCATTACATTAGAAAAGTTGAGAATTCACACTAAATTTTCTTACCTGAGCTTCTCCTAGGCCTAATTCTATAGAATCTAAGGTTTTCTTGATAATGGTGGTCTTCTCCTCAACAACATTGCCATCATTGGGCTTCTCTAGCTGAACAGCTTTAAGAGAAGTCAGGAGGCCATTTAAAATAGAATTATGTTCATTTTTTAATGCTTCTAAACCTTGTATCACGGTTTTAGTGTTGGTGATTATCTCTTCTTGAGTCATTTGCGTCATTTTGCCAATGTTTTCGATTTTCTTTCTGTACAAAGAAAACAAAAAGGAAATTTAATCTAAGTAAACAATTTGTTTTATTAATGATACAAATGTTAAATAATTTCATACATAAAAATCACACAAAGTTGCAAAGTATAAATCTCTCAACCAACTACAATAAATGTTATATACGGAAAGGAAGATCTCATAATCTAAGAACTTTAGATAAACTCAGTTGAAACAGTTGAGTTCTATCAGATTATATTTTTAAAATTATTTCATAAGAATTGGATAAATAAGTAAATCCTAACACATCTGTAGTTCAAAAATCAGTAATATGTCTCTTTGCACACATCTCAATTCCTCTACCTTAAAGGGGTATACATTATTAAGATAATTACAATACAAATTAAAAATTGGAGAAAAGTAAGATTGTATGTTCATTGCTAAAAATTGTTGTTAGGTAAATAAATTATTATACAATGAAAGAAAATGTGCAACCATTATTACTTAAAATCAGATTAAGAATAAAATAATGAAAAGATTTAATGATACTTAACAATACTTTCTTCATTTGCACTTAGCAAAACAACCAATTTCAAGTACATGGTAATTTATTATAAATTCCTACCTCATAAAAACTGGCTCTGGAGATAATAAAACAAACATTTTACCACACATTGATTTCATAATGTATTACAAACTACTCTTTAAAAATGTCTAAAAATGTTACAAGTAATTTATATAAGATTTTTCGCCAAAAGTTATTATAAAATTACAAATGAAAAGTTTACAAAAAAAATTACTGGAAGTAGTTTTTCCTTTTCCAGATCAAATTGATCATGGCAGAAAATCCAAAAATTATTACTAAAAACTGTTACTAAATAAGAAATATGTTCTGTTTAAAAAATGATCAAATTAACAATTTAGCTCATACACATTTATTTTACCAGCAGAACTTTCATTTTTTAATGGTTTGAAATTTATCAACTAAATTAAAAAGTCGCACAAAATTCAATTATTATACTATCGATACAGTTGAGAGCAAATAGATATAATTATCAAAAATAATTTTAAATATATATATATATATATATATATATACATAAAATAAAAAATTGAGATATAACAGCCAAAACTTCCATATCTTCGAATATTCGTTACATCTATGCCAAAAACATTATGCGAAAATCTAATCAATAAGAATTAAATCTGAATTGCAAATAATTTTTTATTAATTAAATTTAAGGAGCGAAAATATATCACTGGAAAAAAAAAGAAGAAAATTTGTTGTACTTCGTTCAGTTACGTATTGCTAAAAGTAAAAGTTTACATGTTCCTAAATCAATTTCAGACTGACATGAATTTCTTTAGAATGCAGAGAGAACACATTCGAAAGTTAAAACAAATACTTCATTTAAAGGATTTTTCTTTTAATAATTTATTTCCATATCATTTTAAGGTATTTCTGTTCAGCCATATTTGAACATCAAAGAGCAGAAGATTCAATGAAATATGCTTCCAAACAAAGGTAATTAAAATTAATAAATCTAAAAATATTCTCAACTACACTATTTCATTCTGCGTTTTGATGTAAACATAATCGAAATTTGAAGCAGGTGGTGTTATCAAATCCAAATTTATTCGAAACGGTCATCTAACGTGAGATACAAATAAAATGAACAAGATATATTAAGTGTATTTCTAAGTATTTTATTCTT
>BMAW01004609.1:175414-190759 GCA_019974015.1 Nephila pilipes | reverse complement strand
TTGATATCTTGAATACTTTCCTGATTTCACATTTTCTTTCAGACCTAAAACAAAGAATTGCGAAAATTGTCAACATAATTCAAGCTAGAAAAATTCTTTTCATTTCATAAGTACACACAGACTCATGAAATGTTTGCAAGTTAAAATTAGGAAATACGTTCTTATTTAAGCTGCTTTGTCTGATACGATTTCGTCATTATACAAATATACAATTTTAATATCAACAAATTATACAATTGTCTACATACTGTCACTTAAGGCAGAAGAAACACAATAACAAATTTCCTATAAAAATTAATAAAAGGTTATATTAGAATTGTAGTGGACAATTAGAGTAGCAAATAAGATGAATTTCAAAGATAAGAAACATTATTAATGATTTCAGTTATCCTGCTATTTTTATTCAAATTAAAAGGTCCAAATCATGAAAGAAAAACACAATGTATAAAATCAACAGCATCATAGAATATAATTACCTTTAAAAAAAACTACAATTAATTAAACATTTTAATGCAAAAAAAAAAATCTATTTCAAACAAATTTAAATCGAATTTTCTTCAAAAGGAAATAATGATAGTCATTCAAAAATCATTTAATCATTAAAAATGGTTATAAAAGTTAGGAGTTCTATTCACCCTTAAGTTTCCCATGGTGAAAAGTGAAGAATCCATGGATAAAATGAGACTATTCCATTCAGCATAATAAGCTCTAAACTTATTCTTTTATTTATAATGAGTGTACATCCACAGACATGAAAGAATGTTAGCACACTGTCCAGACGAGACATTAGACGGACATGACAAAAGCAGACAGGCGAGAGGAAAAGAAAGAGACTTAAAAAAACGGCATGTTTAGATTTACCACTAGTGTCATCTTCACTTTACGTTACTCACCAGTAAGACCTCTTTTTAAAATTTCAATAGAGAATTTGACAAATTTGCAAACACAGACCAGAAACTATTCTTTGGAAGTTCAGGATGTCATAAAAATGCAACTTTCTATTCAAATGAAATAACTGAATTTAATATATAATCTGTTATATGAAACAGCTAGCAGGCGATCAGTTTAGTTTTATGTACGCGTATCATATTAACAAAAACAGTTCTTTGTAAATTTATAACCCTCTAATTCCATGAAAACTGAAATGTTAATAAGTGAATTTGTTATAAATATATTAAGTACTATTAAGTTTAAGGAAAATTTTAAAATGTTATAAGTAGCGGTTATTCTATTATGTTATGTCATGCATAACTAATAAGATCTGTATGGTATTTATTAATATACACAACTAATATCACATTAAAACAAAAGAATCAATTGAAAAATATATCGTTTCCGAATATATAACTACACTACTGTGTCTTCTTTTCAGAGAAATAATTTATCTTAAATTTTTACTATTTTCAGTATACACATTCCAGGGAGGAATAAAAAAAACTATTTATCAAAAAAAAAAAAAAAAAAAAAAACACTATAATTTCAATATATGAAGGAAAAAAAATTACATCTCATACTAATTATGAAGAAGAAGCATCAATTTTAGTGTATACGTACTCAAATTATACAATAAAATACTACCGGAAATCAAAACAAATTAATCCAGTTTAGACTTTTTTGGTTACCAAGAATATACAAACAAAATTTTAAAGAAACAATGAAATTTATTCCACACACACACACACACACAAAAACCCTTTTCTTCACTATGATTACCAAGGGCTTATAAAATTTCAGAAGAGTTCGAATTCTGTTTGAAAATTTTTTAATGGAAATATTCGAAGGAAAAGAGTCGCTAAAACAATTAAGTTTATTAAGTTCCAAAAATAGTAACGTAAGTACACCTTGATGTTTCAACATATCTTAATATGTCGCATTTAATAGTAAAAAATTAAGTAATGATACCAACAAATGATTATACAGAATTTCCAGGTTTTAGAAAGTCTTTTATAAACGTCATTTGTGGTGTATAAATCTTTTGGCATAATACAAAATTCATTTTCAGACCAAAGGATTTAATACGAAAATTTTAAGAGCTAAAAATATCGACAATATTCACTAACATTTTTTTAAATCGCTACATCTGATGCACACAGATCGAAAAAAAAAAATCTTATTAATAACGGATTAAATAGGAAACTTCTTGCAAAAATCAAAATTCATTTCGGAAAAAAATTCGCGGAGGAAAAAAATACCATTTAAACAATATATAAGTTTCTGAATTTATTTTTATGTAAATAAATCACTCATTAATAATTTAAATATTTCTTTTACTTATTATGACTTTAGAAGACCTTTTTTATACAACTTAACGCCCTCTTACTTTTTTGTAATACATCTATTTCTAATATTTCCATGACTCACTTGGTTGAAAACGACTTAAATTCATATGGTTAAGCAATATATTACTTCCATAGTATTCTAAAACTTCAATAAATAAGTTTTCAAAGGACAAATTAGTTCTCAATTATTTTTTTTTAAAATACCTTAGTGATCTCCTGATCCTCCATATTTAAAAAATATAAAATTCAATTTGTAATTTCAACTAAAAAATTGTTAAAAATCACGAAATAACTTTTTTTTTTTTTTTTTTTTTTGCAAAGCGTGGCAAATACATATACCAGAGTTTACTATTTTTTTGTTCACCCCCCCCCCTTATTTGTAATGCGGTACGGTTCAATTTTTTAAAAAATGTAGAAATTGAACATAAAACAGCGTTTAGGCAAAGTAAACTTATTATCACAATCCTATTTTCGAATATAATTAATATTAATATCTTACTATTAACACGTATAAATTTCATCTTAGCGATTGTGATGATCTAAAAGTTGGTAAACAAGTCAACTTTCTTATTAGGTCAACTGGACTAAAAAAAAAAGCAGCCATGCACTTAAGCGCATTATGTTTGTCTGCCCTGCAACCAGACAGACATTATCGATCGCCATACTACCCTTTAACCAGGTCGAAATATGCGAGAGAGCAGATTATAAAATATAATTATCCAAATCACAAGATGAATCAGACCTATTAGATGCTTTTCTTCATAGTTAAAACGGGATATTTAGTTCTTAATTTTATCAATTTAGGTGTGGTCTGTGGCAATTTGGCCTTCAAGCGAGTGGTAAGTCCGAAAGACAATTAAAAAGAATGTTCCGTGTGTGACATCTTTTAAAAACACGCATGTGCGGATAAATTAACGTGGGTCAATGAAACAATTCGAAGAGTGATTAATGTCTAAAATATTGAATATTTTATCAGACTTTTAGAAACCGATGCAACGAGAAAATAGGTAGAAAAGAAATTCAACGGACTTTTGAAAAAAAAATTCTGCTACTATATTTCTTTACATTTAAATGGGTTTACGACACCCGTACAACTCTTGTAAGACAAAATACATCTCAAAAAAATAATGCCAAAACAATATTGGAATATTTAATTATATTGAAAGTTATGTACAAGAGAGAACATCTTTAAACATGAAAGTAAAGATTGGATGCATGTTTGAGTAACATTTACTACTTGTAAGTATAGAGACTGAGAATTTAAGGCAATAAAATTAAAAGAAAAAAATATCACGGAAAAATTAATTAGTTTAATCTTTTAATTCTATTTTTTTTGTAAAAAAATTACAATTATATTTCAAATTACAATTCAACCGAGTTTTTCAAGTAATTAAAAAAAAAATGAATTCAACCACAGTTATAAATAACATCTATACGCTTTACAATACGGTAACTGAGAACAATATTTTCTATTAAAATATTATTCAAAAATTTCCAATTCATATATTTAAATGTTTGTTGTTGTTTCATTCAATATTTTTTGTTTTGTGCAATCACTTTTTCAGTCTCTCGACAACAACAAAAACACTCAAGAGATAAAGACGGACAACTCAAAAATAAGAACAAATGGTGATTTCAAGATGTTCTTCTTGCTTATTTATATCATCAATTATTTTAATTAATAAAATCTGTACACTTATAAAGATATTAAAAATAAATCTCTACTTTCACCGAAAGAGGACGTAATTTATTGGAATGACGAATTCTTCTACCGACCAACTACAAAACATAAAAGATTAATTTTCCTTATTGGTTTTTCATGCAATAATAAATGTAGTAATTACAGTTCGTCTGAACACGGTAAAAACTGCCACTGACATCATTCTTAGTTCAAACGTAACAGACAGACAAAACAAACATTCATATATAAACAGTAATGGACATTTTAATAAAGAATTTTAACGTCAGTTTTATACAAATAATCAGTTCTTAGAAAAATCGCCTAATATATCCCCAAATTTAAAAAATAAATAAATAAATAAAATTCAAATAATTTAGTCATATCTGAAATCAAACGCAATACAATTTCGAAAACGTGCAGAAGATAAGATTTTCACACACGATTTTTGGTAGACGTACGTAGGCAAATGAACTTTTCAGAGCAAACGAACGCAGGGAATCATGCATTATTCAACAGCTTTTCATCAACAGTACGGAAAACTCGCGTTGAATGTAAGTAACTCTCATAAATTTGATACACCAATATTTTTCGAAGGCAGTTCTCTCAAACAGCGCTAACAAAGAGTAAATAAAAATGTAACTTTATTGCAAATAAAAGACACTACACAGAATTTGAAGCAGGAAAAGTTACGATATCGAATTTGCCTTTTTCATTAGGTATAACGACGTTTGATTACACAGTATAGGCATTTACTTTTATTTCCTCTAATACATAAAATTTGTTTTAGTAAAAATATTAGCACCATTTTTACACGTAAACTTGAAAATGTTTATTTTACTAACTAACAGAGATGGATTCAGTCTCTTTGCAAGCAGGCCAAGTTTAAGACCCAACTCGAGAGTTTAATGTCGATTACAAATATGACGTTGGGTTATTCGCGATTTACCCCTCACTATCCTAAGATTTTATGATCATTTATGAATTGTATAAAATTACATTACCTTCCCAACCCAAATGAAACGCGATTAGGTAAATTAAGCGAAGATAGAAGTAAAGTAAATTAGAAATAAATTGAAGAGATTGAAAGGAAAATGAAGGGAGGTAGATGAGAACGAGTTGCTGATAAAAATTTATAATTTGATTTTGTGGATTGAATAGAATTTTAGTTAAACAATATTAAGCAACAAAGTTACTGTTTGTGAGAGTAGTCGAATTCTTAACGAGTGAATTGTTGAGCCAAGATTTAAATCATAAATTAGGATTGTGAAGTGGGGGATTCGGGAGAGAGAGCGACATTAACTATTCTACGGTGATAATTAATAAGGTGTTTCGGTTTTTTCTTGAGTACCTTCAAATGGAGTTCAATCATTATTACGTAATACATTTTTAATGTACGCCAAAACAGCAGAGTGAAG
Source organism: Nephila pilipes (assembly GCA_019974015.1). Lineage (NCBI taxonomy): Eukaryota > Metazoa > Arthropoda > Arachnida > Araneae > Nephilidae > Nephila > Nephila pilipes. The sequence continues at coordinate 185,384 of BMAW01004609.1, read as the reverse complement.
AAAGGCAGTCGTTAAACAATGTTATCAGCGGGACCTGATAAACGAGAGACCGTTTGATACAAAAAATACATGCAGAAATAGCACCATAAGGTTATTAATCGAATTAGAAACAATATAACACAATTCAAACATAAAAGATCTTTATCTTAAAAGTATAATTATATAATATAAAATATCTCGTTTAGTGTGAGGGAACTGTTTCCCCTATACCTTTCGCAAACCACAACTTATCAAACTATACCGAAAACTCAAAAATAATTTAAGTCACTCGGATCATTAAGAATTCTTCCAATGACTTCAAAGCTAATTTCTTATTCAGTCCGTAACTTCACAAAAGAATATTTCCTCTGCGATTGCATCATAGATGGTGAACGTTGATCGAAATCGTCTCACAACAGTTAATACTGATAGTCCACGTCCTCTCTAGCGCGTTTTGTCAAAAGGAAAGAAAGAAAATCAATGCTGCTCCGATTTATCTGGAGTGGTATTTCCACTTCACTGCAAAGTAAAAACAAGAAAATAAGTTGATAAAATCCCGTGGTATACAAGCAGGATTATGAATGAAGCTCATCGATTCTTTCGAACACAATGTAATTCGGCGTATTCTACCATTGTTGAAAAATCGTACTTCGCTTTTTTTACAAGGTGACAAGATATACGTCAACATCACAAATTTAATCATTGTTTATAATACTCGTATTCCAGAAAAGTTTAACTTGTACAAGATCTAAAACAATGATACAAATAAAAATTACATTTTGTTTTAACATTTAGTGCATATATTCTAGCTCATAAGATTAATGTACGTTAAAGGGAAATAAGTAAAACTTACTAATTTATATAACTTAATGATAACAAATGTATCGTAGATGAATTAAATCGGTTTAATTTATTAAATATTTTTATTTGGAAGTGGATCATAAAAATGATACCATGACAATTTCAAACGCGCTTTTACATAATGAAGCATGCTATTGTTAATCCATTCAGCACAATATATAAAACACATATCATGATCCTCGAAAAAATTAGATTAGGACCAAAAACAAAGCTGATTTTGCGGTAGAATTATTCTACGTAACATCATGTTTCGCTGAAAATGTTTTTCGCCCCGCCTTTTGGGGATCTTTTTCTACCCAGTGGTGGGGAAGGTTTGTATTGAGCGACAAGTTTGATTCGAAATATTTCTGTAAATCAAGAGAAAGCTCGTACTGTCATCGTTTCAAACATTCTTTTCAATAAGGTCAAAACTTCTTTCTTTTCAAAACTTCTTTCAAAACACTCTTTTTAAAGGATTCCTCCCACGGCTAGTTATTCAGGCGTTTTTAACCTCTATCATCACTGCTGGAGGGAGCCGCCGTATACTTCCTCTCCAATATTATCGTGATGATACGAACATCGTGAACTCTTTTTGAGAGAATGTTATTGTTTTTTCAGCCATTACTGCAACTGATAAACATTCCCTTTGTGCAATATAAAGTTTCAATTTGGACATTTACCATTAAATGTCATCGGTTGACTCTAGTTGATATGGCGGGTCTAATTGACGCCTACGCCGTAGCCTGTTAATCACAAGACATAATTTATCCGTTGATGTCTCAGACACATAGAATCAATTTTTGCGTCTGTGTACATGGAACCAATAGTTTCATGTACACAGACATGAAACTACAGGATACAAATTTTTCATGAATTATTTGAAATTTTCTCAATATGAAAACGATTCCTCATGATTACCAATACAAATCTATGACTATGGCACTTATCAAATCTATGACACCGTTTCCAAGTCAATTTAAGATAAGTATTTATTGGGTAAAAGCAACATTTTTACAATACCTATACTCAGTTTAATAAAGCTAGAAAACAGTCATTAGATCCAAAGCTGAGATCACGTGATCATTTGCGTTTTCCTGTCCATTAATCATGTATTGCAGGATAATTGAAATATCTCTCATATCACACAAAAATGAATAAAAAAGAACACTAGTATTTCCTTTTCAGATTTCATTCCATGATGAACAAAACATATATTTTCATTCCACCACCTTTGAAAAAAAAAAAAAAAAAACTTTGCCCTTTCCTTTCTCAGACGAAGAATGAACCAAGCAATGCTTAACCTACTTAAAAAATCAAAAACTATTTATCCCACTAAACAAAATCAAAATAGACATCAGATATGCATTCAATTCACGAAACTTAAGAACGAAACTAGCGCTATTTTCAGTGTCGATAGCAAAGCCTTACACAATGAAATACAAGACCATCAAGAGAATCTTACATTACATTGAATTCAAGTGTTACCTTTCAAATTCAACTTCCCAAAAGAAAAGGGGGAATTAGAAGAAAGGGCATCAAAGTAGGTCACGTTCTTTTCAATGAAATCAATGAAAAAAGTTGAGACAAAACCAAGTTCTGATGATACGTGAATTTTTAATATTTTTTGGTATCCCAGGTTAAAAATATTTTTAATGATTGATCATCGTTGACCATACTACTGCACATCAGCTTAAACTCCGCATTTCTTAAGTTAGCTGACACACTATTTCCACTTCATCGATTATGCTATGTTTTTTATTTAACAGAAATAGAACGTTTTCACTCGTGTTTTCTTTTTTCCCCTCCTTTGAGGTAAAATAAAAGAATCGCTTATTACAAAAAAGGAATAAAAACTTAAGAAATATCCATGACATTGAAAAAAAAAATTGTTTAATTATGTGTAATAAGAATAAAAAAAAATAATGATTGCTTTCAAATTGAGCAAAATAAGGAACAAATTTATAACGCACACAAATTTAAAACATCTGACATAGCTTTTACTTTTAAACATTGAAAAAAAAATTCCAGCACTAAATAATTGACTTCTTATTTCCCTTTGTTTCAATCGATCAAATTACGATTTTCGAAAAACATATTTAAGTAACTCATAATAATACAGCAGTACAGTTCAGAATGTTTCAGTACTTTTTCTATATTGTTTAATCTCAACAGATACAAAATTGATCAGCTCTTCAAATTTTAAACAGCAAGAATAGTGCACAAAATATCCCTTTAAATTATATCAATTTCTATCAATATCTTCAACTGTTAACATTAATTAATTCGATACCACAACAATTCAAGGCAACTTCTTCATAATTTGTAAAAGAAGAATAACTTCACAAAATATCTGCTAACGCATCTTCATGAAAACTTCTGAATCACTTGAAATAGCAGAATAACTTCACATAACAAATGCTGACGCATGTTTCAGCGGTAGACGAGAGGGAATCAATCCCACATCAATTTGCTATTGGCAAAAGTCTTGCCTCTTTAATACGAGTCCATTACTTAATTCACATCTCATTTGAAATATGCTATTGGTTTTTGGTGATGGACCTCATAATTATGATACCAATGATATGAGAGAAGACGTTTGAATAACTTATTCATCCTATCATTCCTTCTATCCATCCTATCATTCCTTCTATCCATCCTATTATTCATTCATCTTCTTATTCATCCTATTTCCAAGCCATTCCAGAACTTGGAATGCTAATAGGATTTGATTTGCAGCAACCTGAGATTTTTCAAAATGTCGTGAAGTGAAAATGAGATTCGAGCCTCCGACTTTTTAATAACGCAGCTCATGATTCTGGTCCTAAACTTAAGCATTAAGAGAGTGATCCAAAAAATATTTTATGAATAAGGATATTACAAAGATGATCTTCGTTAACCTACATCAAAAATGACGAAACCTTTCAACATGATATCCAAAATTTGTAAAAAAAATACCTTAGATTAAGTCGAGTGCCTTGTCACGTCTACAAATATCCAAACTAGTTTTATTTTTAACTTATGCAAAATAAAGTTAAATTTTTAAATATCTATTTATAAAAAGTAAAAAACAAGTAAATCTTTACATTAGTGACTTCTTAGTAGCTGAATTTCATTTAGTAAATCTTCCAATTGAAAGTTGATGTTCCATACACTTCAAATGCAAGCAAGTGCAATTAATTTCAACTATCAATCAGTGTCTATCACATTGATTTTAACATTTAACTTAAAGAATAAGGTATGATGAAAATATGATGATAGGGAAATTGTTAGTTAATCCATCACTAGATATTTCAGAGTGATAAAAGTATCTAGTAATAGGTTCCAAGCACTACAAATTTCCTGTTCGCATGGCACTCTTCTTCCTACTTCAAGTGATTTCTTTCCAGTTTCTCAAGTTTAAACCTCATATCGACAAGCACTTGAGCCAAGGTGCTGCTTTGAAACTATGCAAGTTGCATCAAATCATTCATGTATATCCATTGGAATCCATTTAATTCCAAAGTACTGTAGACCAGTGTTTTCCAACTACAGGTCCGAGGACCGGCGAGGACAAAAAATTTAATATTCTTTTTAATGTTATTTAACCTCTTAATATTTAAACTCAAAAAACAATGTCATTTAGTTATTTAAACATCTCCATAAAAAAATCGAAGATAAATATAAATACATAAACAACGTGCATATATCAAAAGAGAACAAATTAAATATATATCCAATTTTGAAATAATTTAAATATATTTTACACACTCGATTCAACAATTATTTCGATGAATCCCACATCTACGTCCTGTTATCACTTTCGAAGTTCGGGAGCTGCACGACAATTATAAAGGTAAAAGGTGCAGGCCGCGAAAAACGAATGAATCCCGAGTCGTCTCTTTAACTTTGGTTAGCACGACTTGAACTTTACCAACGGCACGTTTTAAGGACTTATTTTATCGAACTCATGAGTATTTTTCTTTTTGGTTTTGTGTTCAGCAATTTTTTTTATTGATAAAATTTGAAAACATCGAAATAGGGGAAAAAAAAAAAGATCAAATAACAAAATAATATATATTTTTTTAATATAGTTAAGACAAAAACAGTATTCCAAAGAAAAATAGTGCTAACCAAGAAAGTATGCCAAGTACTAGTGCTGTAAGTTAAGTACAAAGAAAAAGATGTGTTGATATTTCAGAATGCACGGTAGCAATCAAAAAGAAAAAAAAACGACTTTGTTAGACATTATGATAATTGATTATTTTAAGCTTGGTTTCATTGTAGCTATTTGATAGCGGGAATTGTCTCAATACTATATATCTCTCGATTTAAAATATCCATCTCTCTGAAGTAAAGCTGTCAAATTCTTGGTCATTTTTTCCGACTTCCTATTTTATGTGAGGAAAAAAAAAACATTTTTTCCCCTAAATACATCAGTTATAAAAACCAATGAAAAATCGATCGTATGTTAATGAAGCGTTTCGTCTCGCAGAAGCAAACCTGCAGCCACATATAAAAAATTTATTGAAAAATAAGCATCAACAAATGTCGCCCTAACTAAAAATTAACAATTATACAACATTAGATTTAATAAATAAAACACCTATTTTTTTTTTTATTTTTAGCCAACTGTTGTATAGATTACTGCATCCGGATATTTAATTACTTTAATTGCCTGTTCCATATTGACTTTTCTTGTGTGATGAAGGTCCGGAAAATATTGTGTGTCACCCACAAAATGGTTTGTCACCTAAACCCCTCCAATGTTGAAGATTTTTTTTAGCGTTAGCACTTTAGATTCGACCTAATTTATGACAGCGTGAACATGTACGCAATACCAGGATTAGAATCAGTGGTTCTAGGCTTCATAATCGAAATCCTAACAATAATACTGCACTTTCGGAACAATTCTTGCAATTATCAGACGAAAGAAAACCTGATTAGTTCGAAAACAGTTTACTAGAAAAAGTACTCAAATGCAAAATTTCTCAAGTAATCTTTAATTTTTCCAGGTTTAAAAAAATGTATTTGTCAATAAAATGAAAGTAAAAAAGTAACCACATTAAAACATCTTGGTTGCAGTTTATTTCAATCAATAAGTATCACAAGTACGATTTTAAGAATAATTGTAAGAAGGAGAATTTGCGTTAACACAAGATAAACACAGGAATTTAAGGAAATTTTTAAAATATGTTCCGTCAAATTTGACAGTAAAAAAACGAAACACTAGTTGTCACTGGTATATGAAATGGTTATCAACAGTGCCATTTATAGTTTCGATGACCCACGTTTTGCTTTACTCTCACCCACTCGATTTTTGTGAGTGGCTTTCAAAAGAAAGATAAAACTGGATTTTATCGCTCTTAAAAGTTGGAATAAACGCCGCAAAGTAGTTACAGCAGTATTTTGCATAAATCAATTTCATTCATGCAGTTGGAAATTATTTCATTTTAAATTTGTTTTTATCAACTATATTCCTTTAAATGGAACATTGATACATTTTAAAACTTCCTTAAAATTATATACGGCCGACAATGCTTCAAGATGTCACAAAAGTAATATATGTAACCATTTACATACTAAATATACAGAATTGGTGATGTATCATTTTGTTTCCCGAAGGGGCAGTGATTGTATTAACTAAAGTTTAAATTTTCGTTAAGTTTTGGTATAATGAAATCTCATTTTAAAAAAAATGTGGATCTTTTTTAATAGCTTTTAAACTAACTTGAAATTTACAGTACATTCAATATATAGTCATTTTTTAAAATTAAAACTCTATGTAGCAGGCTTCTTTGAACAGAAGCTTAGAGCCAAATCATATTTGCAGTTTAACCATTTTTAAAATACGTGGGGAAAAAATACGCAAATACTTTTTTGAGACTTCACAAGAAATTCTGCAGGAAATAAAATATTAAAAATATTTTAAATAATACTTTATAATCTTTTATTAAACATTTTTAAGGTATTTCATTTCTATCAATATTCCTTTTCATATTGAATCAAATAAGTTAAAAGCAATTTTGAAAACAGATTGTTTGCACATTTTATGTCCTTTTGTAACCCATTTTATTAAGTGCGTAGTTTTTCATTTAATTTGTTTGCAGTAATTTTATTGCATAAGAAAAGTCGTTATTGAGAGATCATTTTAATACAAAAATTTTTGAGTTTTCCACCTGCTATTATACATAATCATCTTTAACACACGAAAGGAAAGGGACCATTAGTTCATTTCTGTATATTGAATACCAGAGCCAAAAAAAAAATTTTTTTAAAAAAAATTCTACAGCATTTAAAATGAAGGAATCTTCTTTCAAAGTTCAAAACTGGGAAGAGGGAAATGTCAAAAAAACAAACTAAAGTAACGTAGGAAAAAAAAAGATACAAAAAAGTGATAACATCTCTTTACTCCGCAAAAGAATGTTATTTATATTCAAAATCGCATTGTGCTTTTCCCTGCAATTTAACATTAAAAAAAAAAAAAAAAGGTGCAAGAAGATTATGAAGAAACCTTGGGCCACAACTTGTTCATTTTCCCCCTCGTCCTCTTCACACACATCACACTCCTACAAGATAATGCCATCCTGAAGATAGGTCATTAGCTTTATGCCGGAATTGGCCATGCTTTCAGACCCAGTTTTATTCGTTTATTTATTTGATCATTCACATGCTTCACTGGAGACGAAGAGTCTTTCGTCCAACATGTTTTGTGGAATTTTCGGTAGAACGATCATGAGAAATAGTGTGGCATCAAAAAAATGCAGAGGATTCATCAGACCATGCTACGTCCTGCCGACTACAAAAATCCCATCCAAGGCATGCTTGTCATGCCCTATAGAAATGCGCGAACGCGAGTTGTAATGGCTTGTTTTTAATTTTGTTTGGTCTGGTTGAATTAACAACAGAAGAGAGAGGTGCAATGGGCTATAGGTTTTGATTCAAAAAATTCTTGGAAGTAATGATGCGTAAGGCTTAAGGATGATAAAATTTGGTTCATTACAGATTAATTTCTTAATTTCCTCCCTAGTTTTATATCAAAATATTTCTTTTTGATTCAAAGAGAGCCTGTTGGATAGATCCAGATCCAGACACACACACACACATACACACATATATATTGTATATATCCACAAAGTCGGCTTGTTAGTGGTCTAGCCGTGAAAAATTTATTTATTTACATTTACACAGCTTACATTTTTACTCACTCTCTGGACCATTATACTCCTTTACCATTCAACTTATTATCAACCAATAGTTTGCATCCTTTTACACTTTATTACCAATCAAACAATGATTTAAATCTTTTTTCAATTTATATGGTGATGACGTGTTATATTTTTTTCATTTTGAGTATGTGATATACATCTTGAAACTTAAAGAAAATTCCGTCTTACTACTCACATATTTGAATCTTCATTTCTTTGAATTTTTGTAAGTAATTTTTATATTTTTATTTGTTGATAATTTTTAGTATAATAGATTTTATTTTTGTAGATTTTATCGCTGAACTTTTTTTGCATCTTTTAATTATTGAACTCTTTTGTAATTTGAATTTCCCAATTCAGCCTACCAAGTCGCAAAGGGGGAAGGTTGGTACCATTAAATTAGTTTAACCCCGCTTATTCGGTCCTCAGCCCGAAATTGCTTTTTGACTTGCTGGGTTCCATATTTCATTTATTTTTTCTTTCATTTTTACATTTCTTTTGGATTTTTGTCTTTTTAAATTATTCTTTCATAAATTTTCAGTGTATATATATATATATATATATATATATATATATATATATATATATATTTCATATAAAGGCTCCAGCAACAGAACTTTATAAGAGAAGAGCTCCCCATATTTACTGTACATAAACCTTTCGTATTGTTTCAAGGCAGTTTTTGCATGTATTATCGTCACATCATCACACTAGGAGTAAACTAAACAGTGTGAAAGCTAACATTTCTCTACAAAAAGGGATTAATTCGGGAATCCATACTAGTGAACAGTCTCTTTCTGTGTAAAAAAACATTTTCTGTCCAGACACGGTACAGTTTGCATGAGAGACCCAAACTAAAAAATGACTATCAACGAATATATGTACCAATAATACCAAAGCAACATGGCTACCAATATTCTTAAATGATTTAACGGTAGTTGTAAATGATCAGTTTGCTAAAGTTATGCAAAACCGAATTCAAATGAATAGGATACAAGAAGAAGAAAAAAAAAAAAAAAATATTTCAATGAATAATTGAGATTTAAAATTATTTAGTACAAAAATATAACTTAAGTTTAAAGCAAACGTAACATGAGACATGAAATTAAAATATAAGTTACAAAAACTCATGATACTGCTTTCTTTATACAACAAAATATCTTAAACTGCATTAAATATGATAAAAAGATATAAAATCAGATGATTTGGACAGGAGATGATTGGAATAAAAATGAATTCAAAATGAAAAACACAACACTGCAATTACGATCATTAACATTCAAATTTAAATTTTCAAGGACAATGCCAATGTTCCGTTCCATGGAAGACCAAGGTCATGGAAAAACGCAGTTTCCTCAGACTGAATTGTCATGTCTTCTGTACCTATTATACTAGTTCTCGTCACGTGAATAGGTATGTTCATGGAAGAATGATGCTGCACTGTAAACTTAACCGAAGAAGTAAACGCTACCTCATTAAATTTCATAAGATTCATTTCTCATGAATTTAAATAACAATTCAGAGAATGTTAGATATTGCGGAAAAACAATCCAAACTAGTAACTGTCTCAAAACAAAAGTAATAAAGGAGAATATATTGCAATAAATAAACACGTGAAATATAATTTCGAATATCAACATAATTATCATCAACATTTTTTTGCTGTATAACTATAATATTATATATATATATATATATATACACACATACACACACATATACATATATATACACACATATACATATACACACACATATACATATATATATACACACATATACATATATATATACACATATACATATATATATATACACACACATATACATATATATACACACACATATACATATATATACACACATATACATATATATATACACACACACATATATATACACACACATATACATATATATATATATGCACATATGCATATATATATACACACACATATACATACATA
>BMAW01004609.1:161130-175404 GCA_019974015.1 Nephila pilipes | reverse complement strand
ACACACACATATATATATATACACATACACACACATATATATACACACACACATATATATATATATATACAATATATATTTGACAAGCCTTTTTAAAAACTGTTCACTGGATCAATTTTGATTAACTAAATAGAGCTTGGTTCTTTTCTTTTATTTGACATGTTTTGATACCTATGACATACATACAGCAAGCTTATTACAAAAATCAGCGTAAAGAATCGATCAAAAATTATCTAAATGTATAATCCAGGTTATACAAGAATATTGTGTATGTACTTTTAAAAAAAAAGGTGATCTTAATATGTAAAGTTCTTGAAATTAGAATGGAATCATTAAGATGTTTTAAAAAAACGAAAAGATTATTAATATGCAAGAAACATAACTGTAGTGTACAGTACGACGACAGTTGCACAAAATTTTGATGTTCATGTTTGTTGTCGCCAAATATATTCAAAGCGGCAATCTTATCATTCTAATTATAAAGATTTTTTTTTTTTTTTTTTCGTTTTATCTTCATAAAATTCAATCGAAATTTTTTTCTCCCAATTTAACAAACATAGATACGTTTACCTTTTCCTTATCACATGAAACTCCCAGTGCATAAAAAAAAAGTACCTTATCTCATAAAATGAGAACGACTACGCTTATTACAACATAAAACCGTATGACTGTGAGGTACTTACCCATACCTAAAAGCGGTCAAACACATATCTTGTTATAGCTCAGAAGAATATAAAAAGCACCTTAAAAAAATCATTGTGAAACCGGCAAAAAAGCCGCAACTCTTTTTCAAGAGCACAGTTATTACGACAATCATTGATGACGTTGCCGTAACATCAATGGTGGAAACTGTCCCACCTTTACCATGTCCAGTTTTTTTCTTTTATTTACTACATCCGTCGTTATACAATAGAACTCGTAACGTGCAAAGCTACGAAGAAAATAACATGTGCCTCACGACTTTGCTTCCATTATCCAGCATTGCAGATTTAAGAACTTCAGCTAATTTCGATGTCCTCTGCCATGACAATAGAATGAGTCATGCACCTGTGAACTATAGTGAAACTGGGATAAATATCCGAAAGGAAATCTATTGACATTTCTACGAAAACATATAACTAAAACGTTACACTATCCTACATGATAAAATTAGGATCGCTGAATTAATTTCGTCTTAAAAAAATCTAAACATTAATATTTATCAAGATATGTGATTCCACAATCAAATTTTTTGGGGACAAAAATCTCTTTTGCATTTATTACTTAAAACTGTCATTTAATTTTTTTTTAATTCACTACGTTTCGATAAATCTTTAAAATGGGTTATTCGCGAGTTTTCCCCTTCGACTAACATCTGAGATTTCTTTCTGATTTTATATTCAAGTTCCCTATTTCTTTCCAATCAAATGGAACGTGATGTAAATTAAGTAGACTTCAGAAGAGGAGTGAATAAATATGATCAAGTCGCATAAAAGCGACAGATAATTGAATTGAAGATAATTAAACTTTCGGTAATACGAGGGTCCTCCAATAAGAGCTTAAAAATATGAGATTGAGCTCCTAGCATCGAAAATGGTTTGTTTTTAGAAAACATCATGACTCACTAAACAGGTGTTTAAATCTCGGTTATTTCCATCACATGGTTTCATTTAAATTCTCGATTGAAGCAAGAAACTTGTGTTTATTTAGAAAAATGGAAAAAAGTGAATTTCGAGCGGTGATTAAACACTTATATTTAAAAGGAGTAATACCAGTTCAGTTGGAAGAAGTTCATAGTACATCTGCTCCTGTGTTTACAATTGTTTACAATTGGGTCAATGTGTTTAAACGCAGCCGTGTATCCACTAAAGATGAATGTCGTTCGGGACGTCCAATGGAAGTGACTACTCCCGGAATGATTGACTAAATCCACAATTAGGTTTTGATTGGTTTGGTTTTATCAACAAAGTACAAGAAGCAACACGAGGGATATTGGCGACGGACGTCGTAATTTTGAAAGTCGGTCAAGTGACGAGAACAACACCTGAGCAGGTACCCCCTCTCTCCTAACTTCAACACCACGTCAATGGGAAGACTTTGGGCCCCGAAGATTTAACGTGCTTCAGCCCCGGCTACACTGCGGGTCTTGTAGTGACATCAAGGCTCCAACCTGCGACCATGACCACCGGCTACCGCGGCCGTTGACATGGTTTTGAATGATTGATGAATCAAATAGTGCAGAATAGTTGAGGCCACTGGTATATCGCAAAGTACAGTGTTTTCAATTTTGCAAGAAAAACTGGATGTGAAAAAATCTCGGCAAGATGGGTGCCGCGTTTGTTTTCAGCGAAAAATAAAACGCAATTGTGTGGTCGATTTCAAAGATATTTTGGCGCTTTTTCGTCGCAATTCTGACGAGTTTCAGCATCGATACACAACTGTGGACGAAACGTGAATATACTACTACACTCCAGAGACAAATGAACAGACAAAACGGTGGGTATTTGAAGGCGAATGGCAAAGACGGTGAAATCGGCTGGCAAGATGATGGCTATGGTTTTTTGGCATGCACACGGAATCCTCTACACCCATTACATGGGAAAAGGAAAAATAAAACAATAACTGGAGAATATTATGCATCGTTAGTGCATCGATTGAGCAAAGAAATAAAGAAAAAATATCTTCATTTGAAAAAGAAAAAAGATCCTCTTCCATGTAGACAATGCACGGGTTCCCCAGCTGTGCAGTTTCGATGACCAAAATCATGAAAATAAAGTTCGAATTATTATAACATCCACCGTATTCACCGGATTTGGACGCTAGGGACTTTTTTCATATTTCCAAATTTAAAAAATGGCTCGGCGGACAACGGTTCACATCGAGCGAAAAGGTCATCGCCCAAACAGATGCCTATTTTGAGTACCATCCGAAATCTTACTATTCATATGACTTTGAAAATCGGAGATAAGCTTGGAAAGTGTATGGAACAAAAAGAATATGTTGAAAAAAAATCTACCTAAAATAATTTGTTTCCCTATCTTTTTCAAAGGATTTATTGAACGACCCTCGTAAGAATGTTAGTGTGATGAGCGCGGAAGTATTCTGGCATGTGTAGCGGAAAAGATGAGATTATGACTCAACGCTGTCGGTGCAATTACAGGAGGTACTTGAATCATATTCCGGTAAGGGTATTATTTGATCGATTATAGAACTAGTTAGATATCTCACGGATAAAGAAAGTAAACTTTTTGAGAACAACCCTGCCCCTCCCCCTATTAGAATAGTTAATAAACATTTATTCCAGATAGAATTGACTATTTCAACCTAGTCTATGCTTAAACTTAAGTTGAAATTTAAATTTTATAATTAGAATAACTTTTAAAATGACAAACGAGACAGGTAACTGGATGTCATCACAAATCAACCCAGGTGTTTCGAAGAATAAAGACCTTCATAAAAGAAAGTTTTAATTAAGTTACTGTGTTTGTATGTTGATATAAGGAATTTCGTTATAAAGTGACAAATTGGAATAAATATTGTTCATTTTACACGGAATCTCGTTCTTTGGTTCAAAAACAAAAGCCTTGAGTGCAATTTCTGTAAATTTATAGATTAACTATTAATTACATAAAACGATTAAAATATACTATTTCAAATTTTGTACACCAAAAATAGATTTATCATTATTTAATAATTTCAATATTTCATAAGTGAAACTCGTGTACTTTTAATTCGCGTTAACTGTCGAATATAAAAAACCCTTCCCTTCTTTATTAAACTTTAATTTTCTTTGTTTTTAGACCTACAATGAATTCCGGTAATTATAAGACAACAAACTCTTTCATGCGATAATATTAAATAAATCCTGAAATAAATAGAACTAGACTTGGAAACCCGTTTTCCATTACATCGGACTTCAAAAATATATATCTTCTCAATGGTATGAGAAAAGAACATCTCAAAAGCTTTTTGAAAAAAAAAAAAATACTTTTTCATATTTGTTGGATACGGTGGGAAAAAATTAAAAACACGGAGTGTGTGTGTGTATTCAACGACAACTAGATTGCTGAAGCAACATGACAGTTTGCTAATTTTTTAACAGAGCTGATTATGAAACAAAGGAAAAGAAATTAATCGCTTTCTTACCAAATAAGAATGCAACCGCAGAGTTGTTTCAACCCATGAGGTCATAAAAACAGAGCTCTCTCTGACGTTCCTCATATTTAGCGGTATTCCGATGCAAATTTAGCAATAAGACACTTTCACAGCTGCTTTTTAAATATAAAGTTAGAACATGCGAGTATTTCTTCTATATATAAATGCCAAACACCATATATACAATGATGGACACATGCAAAGCAGCTCTTAAGATTTCATTGAGATTTCCCCGCTGGACTGTATTTTTTGAATAAATACATTTCTATTTCATATTCGTATAACTTTCCTTTTTATACTTAAAATAAACCCTATCTTACAATGATAGCCGAGTGGCCATGGTCACGAGCTTGGGGCCGGCGTTGTTTTCTTCGAGTCGTGGATTTCAGCTATGATGCTAATCAGGACCCGCAAGGTAGCAGCATGTTAAATCTATTCAAGCTGCAAGTCCCCACCACCGTTGGCGTGGTGTTGAAGTTCGGGGAGGGAGATGACACTTCAGCTGTCGTAATCGTCACTTGACCGAGATTCAAATTACGAAAACTGTCGTCAATTGCCCTCGTGTTGCTTCTAAGTGCGACGTTAATTATAAACAATCTATCATAATCCAGATTAGATCATATAATTTCCCACAGACACTGAAATGTTTCTCCTTCATAAAATATTTTTAAAAAAAACTATATAGAAATTGGGTTTTTTCCTCTTCCCCCATTAACATAAATAATTCAATGCACACCAAAAATCTGCTAGTGAATGAGTGAATTTGGGGGAACCAAAAACCATGGTTGACAAGAAAGCGAGTCGAAACTAGAGAAGGATCGTTACGAGTATACAGGGAGCGCACCAACCGAATTTACTACAGACAGTAAGCTCCATGGGGAAGGAAATGACCGCTATGGTACTTTGGAGTTCATGATTCTCGTACTTACCACAGAAGAGATAAGCTCCTTGGGGGGGGGATCCATTAATTTGATATTATTTTACAAATTTTCAACATTTATGTTTATCTTAATATTCTTTTTCCATAAAAGAAATTTTAAAAAAGTAAAATCGACCAATGCTGACTAATCTGCATCATATAATACACAGAGCATAATACATTGAAGCTTAAGTTTTTGTTCCGATAATTAAGCAATTCATGTTTTCTGCAGATATCAAATTTTTATTCCATTGGAAAACACAAAAATAACTTGTATAACACAAGAAAACAAGATATATTTTTCTTTCTTCTCCCTTCCTTCCTATTAAAAACGAAGTTTTCAGTTATACGTACATGTAAATTCATAATTTTTTAGCATACACAATAATGCATGAGTAAATTCAATGATTAAAAAAGTTATGTATGGCTTTGCATAACCATTATTTAATTTCTAACACCTTTTTTCTGTTGGCTTCACCTATATTTATTCTGTACAACAGAAGAAAAAAAAAGATTATTAAAATTCATTTTAAAATTTTGTTTACAATTTAGTTTGGAAATTGCGGAATTAAAGTCTCAAGTTTACAGCAAATTAATACGCAATTAAATTTAAACAAATAACTTATTTTTCATACGCTGAATCATTCCATTTCGGAGAAACGACTACAAAAATGGTAAACAAAACGTAATTTTTATTTTGGTGATGTTGAAATAACCAACTACTTTCAACTGAAAAAACAATATAGAACAAGCACCTTACACAATTTTCTAATGTTTTCACTCTCTCAACTATTCAGTTTATATCCCGCGAAAACAAAATTGTGCCTTTAATGATTATGTATACGACAGAGAAAGAGGAAATGTATTCAAGGTCGAACAATAGTGAAGGTTTGAAATATAATTTGGGAAAAAAATAATAACTGGGCCAACGCGAAAAAGCTGCGTCACAGGTGGGCGCCGTTGAGGTCGCTCCTGGAGACACAAGAGAAAAAAAAAATTTAAGTGAATATATTACCTATGAATACACAAATGGCATTTTAATACCTTATTACAGGGTTATGATCAACTTGGTTCAAAAGGTGAAAGCTATGATGAAATGAACGCAGTGAAGCACACTGACAGTGAAAATATGCTTCTCGGCAAATATTTAAACAAAGAGATTGCATGAATAGGTACGTCTAATTCATACGAGTTTCGATGCTTTGAAAGTTCAATACAATTATTCAAACACTTGGTAAATAAAAGAAAAATACCATTCTGGATATATATATGGGCACAATTAAACACAGATACGTGAATTTAAAATATATAAGAAATTATTTTAAAATATATAATTTTTCTTAAAATTCTTGACAGATTTAAAAAATGTAACACTTTTTACCTACTGATTGATCCTTTACGTTAGTTTTTTCGTAATAAGGAACCAAGAAAAGACAAAATATTGAGAGACTTGCAAACTGATTCTTCTTTTGAGGTTTTAGGGCAAAATGATTTTGTCATTTTGCAGTAATATAAGATATCGGAAAGTTCATTTTATTTGTTAAAGTAACAAAAATACACAAAAACTATAGTTTTCAATAAAATCATCTACTTTCATAGCAAAGGTAATCTTGCTCATGAAATATTCATCACCTTGGCGTTAAAAAGTTAAAAAAAATCAGTAACCTTAAAAATGAATGTTAATCGTGGGAAGCCACAATGTCATTACTTCGTATTTTTGATGATTTCTTACATTCCATACAAGATATTAGCATGACACTGAATCTGAGTAAAAACTGAAATCGTTTCATGTTAAATAACTTTTTAGATCGCAGATTTCAAAATCTTCGATCGATCGAATCGTTAATGGGTGGAGTAGTTTTGGCTGAGAGCTTCCGACAACTTTTGCAAAATTATATTCAGTCGCTCAACGACGGGTATATCTGCTCTAGTTACTAATAATTTAAATTCAAATCGCAGAATTTGTATAATAAGCAATAATCATTTATTTTTTACTTTAATTGTGGTTAACGCCCTCCTAACACCTCAGCTCAACTGGCCTCCGATTCATTGCTTACACGGAACAGCGATGGTGACTAGATTGTCAGTAGTCGGTTATTTTTAAGTGCCCTATCAATTTTAGTTGGGCTGTGAGCACATTGCAATAAGGACATTGTTAATATTTTGTGATGGCCGGCTATGAAGGGGCACTTATTAATTTCAGTATTTTATATTTATCACAGGAATTAAAAAATGAAAACACTGATGATGGTGGAGTTCAATGGCGCAACAGCAAGATGTGGTCATGCTGCGCCAAACAAGGCGTAACTGTCTTGAAAAAGGGGAAAGAAAATTAAAACTTACTGACCAGAAGGAGAGTCGAAAATAGAGAAGTATCGCTAGAGTATTTGAAGAAGGTAAAGCCCTAGGGACTTTTCTGAAAAGGCTAATTATATACAAAAACTATAAACATAACTTTAACCAATGAATATTTATATAAAGCGTTTAACAACCACAAAATACAAAACTGGAGTATTTATTCTTGGAAAGTTATACGGATAAGCCCATTCTGCTAGTGCCCTTTGATTCTCAAAAAGCGTTCGTATGCTTTTTTTTTAATTCATGAGAAAACAATTAATTACGGAATGATTTAAGTAGAAATATTTTTTTTTTTTCCTTCTTCTTAAACTAATTACAGCATAAATGAAACTTTTTCTCTCCAAAATTTGGTTCAGTTGAAAAAAAAAATGCGGTTCTTAATGAAACAATAAGTTATCCGTTCAACTTCTGCGAACAGTCCTTTTCGAGACCTAGAACGAGTCCAACTAACCAAAATATCAACTACATTTTTTTTACTGGTAATAATAATTTTTTAAAAAAAATAGAAAAACAACGGCATTCAACAAAATCGTCTGTTTTCAAGGCAAATGCAATTTTTCTAATGAATATTCATTATTTGTTTTAAAAGGTCAAAAGAACCTCCATTAACCTTAAAAAGGAACGTTACTCGTGGGAAGACGAGTGCAAATTCGCAAGAAGGATTTGTTGAAGCGTCTACTAAGACCTTTTTTTGACAACCATTATTGCCTTCAAAGTAAGTTTTACTAAACAGAAAAGGTATCAAAATAGAAGGAATTAATGCTAGTTTTAAAAGGAAACCGCAACCGAGATTTCATCTAACACAAGGAAAACCTCAAACTCTCACTAACTATAATTTTACTAACAGCAAGAAACTCTTAACTTCATTAAATTTTTATAGCATAGTAAATGCAATTGAGGTTTAAAATTGTTTAAAAATTATAGATATCAAATTAGTATAAATATTAGACAAATATACAATGCGCACACATAACAAAATAACAGTATCAAAAGATAAAGGTTTAATTTAATTTTGTCATATTAAAAGTGTTAATGGTGACGAATCTCATAATTTTGAACCATTATTAGTTGATGACACTAATATCCTAGCTATCTCATTCAATAAAATATATATGAATGAATGAATGAAATGTGAATGATTGATAAAGTAAAAATCAAAATCAAATCCATTCTTAAAAAGGTCAAATAAGTGTACAACTTAATTTTAAAAGGAATTTTCGGTACCGGTTTAATATACATAGAATTAAAACTTTGTTTCAATTATTCTTCTGAAAATTCCAATAATTTTTTTATTTATCTCAAATTATTGTCCTATATGGAAAAAAAAAAACTATTTTAAAAAGATTTGTTACTTGAAATAATAAGTAACTAACAAACAATGGGGGAGGGGAGATATTAAATCCTCATTCGGATAAATTTGTAGCTAAAATCATTATTTTTAAATAATCGAAAATTTTATCAATATTCTACATTTTAAAGAAAATAATATAATAAAGAATCATCTTTTTTAGAACTTTTTCATAAGTTTTCCTACTTCGTTCTCACATCTCTGAAATTTAGCAATACAACGAACTTTTACACATGTTTCTGCCGGCCAATTCTAATTCAAACTGAAGGCAATAAAAAACAGAAAATAACAGATTATCTTATTAAATTTCGATAAAGAAACATATAATCTTGCTTCCATGAACACAAATATAAATTAAAAATAAAGTTCCAATAAAGTATAACACTTGTTACTTTAACAGTTAAAGACAAAAATCGATACCATTTTTATTATTATTATTATTTGAGCGTTTCTTGTGAAACTGGATGCCGTGCGCACTCTCCAAGAAAAGAAGTACTTGGAAAGAACAACGGATCGATACTTTCAGGAGCTGTTGCTATAAGAACAGTTAACGATTCTTTCAGAGAAGGCACACTTGTCCTCGAAAAATAATGATTCTCAAATGCACGAGACATATCACATAAAAAAAAGCTAAAGAACCAACAATCGTATGTCACATTTTGTTCGTTCTATCATAATTGATGGAACTTCGACTAATAGATATATCACGAATTAAATAAAATAGGTGAGTCAGTAAAAAAGCAAAACGTATTATTAAAGATAAAATATAATTAAATTCAAATAATGTAGAAATGAAATAATATATTGATGTGATTTCTGGCAAAATATAATCTATATTTTATTACAGAAATGCTTAATTTGGTATAAAAATTTCGGGAACAAATGCGAATTTAATAAAGTAATTTTGATTTGAACTGAAAATTTTACTTCATTGCATTATAATAAGTAGATACAGTATCTTAAATGAGTTATTTGATTAGGTACATGTTCTTGAGGCACTAAAAAATTACATTGTGTGATTGCTATTCTCACCCCCCCATGTCATTGATTGTTCGATTCGAAGTTTAAGTGTTCCTTTCATCCATGAAAAAGTTTAATCAATATAAAATACAAGCTAATAATCGTTAGATAAATGATAATACAGTGTCTTAAAAATGAACCATTGAATAAGCAATCAAATATCAAAAACACTTTAAGATGATTTTCAACATTTCCTCAACACTTAAGTAATATTTATGTAGTATAATTGCAGATTAAGAAGTTAATTTCACAAGAGTAATTTTTAATTATAAACAAAAAAATAAAATCATTTTTTAAAATAAGTTTAATTTTAAATTGCACAGTGATGAAAATTTCTTTGCACTCGATTCTAAATCAAATGAAATTCAAGAATGAATTATTGAGATACACTAAAATGTACTAAATAAAAATGTTTACACGATCAAATACATAGAGATATATTGCTTTATCAGAAAAAATTTATCATTCAACAACATATAAGAAAAAAATGAAACTAGTATCAGAAACTACAAAAAATCAGATGATAAAAATGCACAAAATTTAATAAAACATGGTAGAAGAGTATTTTGTCAATTCATACAGTTATTTTTATAGGATACCGAAATGTTTATAAGGAATTTCTAAAATAAATAAGGAATAATATCCAACAGCTTTCAAGTTACAATCATTTCATTTATCATTGTGAAATATGATTTGCATTTTAAAACACTTGGTATTTATTTCTCTAAATTACTTTTACAAATTTTTAAGAAATAACATTTTAAAAACTTTTATTTGAGATATAGAATTCAAGATATGAATTATGATTAATAAAAATAGACTTTAAATACAATTTATTTCTACCCATAGTAACTAAAATAGATTCAATACTATAAATAACTATACATAACTAAGAATATAATCATTTACAAAAAAATCTTTTAAAAAAATGATTGATGTACTTTATAAAAACAATAGAATTTATCACAGCTAAAACTAATACAAAAGGTAAAGATTTTCGTACATTGATTTTTTTAAAATTGTTTCAATGATTCTTGAGGAAATTATTCAAAAATTTCAATACAAATAACATGAATTTACCTCAATTCAAACTGTGAATCTTCCACACCATTGGTTTCACTAAATCTACGAAGAAATGAACGAAAAGCTTCTGGAACTTCAGGATCTTCAATAATATTCTTTTGATCAAGATCAGTAGTACTTAAAGAATTTTTACTATCACTACCTTCTACTGGTAAATCACTTTTGATCTCTGTATTGGAGCTTTGAGCTTCAAATGTCTCATTCACACATTCAACAAGAGTTGATACTTTCACGTAATGATTTTCACCCAATTCTAACTCGTGTAATGATTTTAAGCTGTCTAACCTCTCAACTGCTTTCTTGGCTGTCATACTTGTTACAAATCATAAGATCAATCATATAAGACAAAAAATACCTCACAAGATTTCTTTTCTCAATACATCAAAATGTCTACACCATATTATTTTTTAAAAAATTGGAAAGATAATAAACTCTATATATTTTTATTTCAGAAATAGTGAACCAATCAACTATAATAACGCCTCTTCCAAACAGAACAAAATCACAAGTTGGCATTCAATCCTGATACGAACACGGAAATATCTAAAGGAAGGGAGTGATAACACCATGTATATTCAAACAATCCGTTACAGAATTACAGATAACTAAGGAAACTGATAAGCAATCCATGAACAGAAAAAATAGAACAAACAAAAATTTACCTTTTTACATAATACTTCTTTCCCATGATTACTCTGTTTTTTTATTAATTTAAAATTGTAAGAGAATTTTTAATCAAAACAGAATCTTTAAATAATGCAGAAAATACAATTGAATTTGCTATATTTATGAACCATACTGAGACATTAAATTTATCACAGAAATGTTAAAATATCTTAGTGAGAATAAGTTGTAATTAGAAATCCGACACAGATTAAAATTTAACAACAGACAATTTATGGGAAAAATTCAGAAATTGTTTTTTAATCTCAAAAAAGTTAATTTTGCAGTAAAAATAGCTTTTCTATTAAAAACTGCAATTTACAAGATAAAAACTCATATAAACTAACTTGCATAGTTAAATAAAACAATATATATAGTCGCAAATCAATAAGAATATTTATCTATAATCTAAAAATGTACAAATAAATTTATATATTTCTTTAAAAAGATAAATCATACATCTATCCTATATTTTAAACAAATTTAAAAAAAAAGACTTTTGTTTTAAAATTTCACATACAGTTACTTTATATCTACTTCTAAGTTGTGATACATCCCCAATAAAGAACTTCTAATTTATAAATTCAGTTTTTAAACACTATTCTATGTTCATTTTATTTCAATTTAATTTTCAGAATCTAGCATTTAAGTTTATTTATTATTTGAAAAAAAGCTCCCAAATGTTTTATAACTTCATTAGACAATATACAATCAATTCAGTTTTTTTCACCTTTCGTTTACTTTTGTTGATTGAAATTCTTTAATTTCCTTTATTTTAATATTTTAAAATAACTCCATAAACATACACATGAACATTTTAAGTATAACTTCATAATCCTAAATATCACTTAAAATTTTTAAAAAATTTAATCAAAATGATGGATTTAAAGGCAACAAATCTAATCAAAGAAACATAAAACAGTTCATAATATCCCTTAATTATGGTTTAAAAACTTTAAAATGAATCTAATTTATCATCAAAGGAGTATGATGAGAAGTTTTAAAATTCTACCTCTAATTTAATGTTAAAAATTGAGTATCTCATGTTTAACAAACCTGTAAATCAACCAAGAATCTTTTTTATTTGATAAAAGATAATAATTTTTGGAAATTATGCTTCTTAACTGAAACAAATTTTAAAAAAAGGTTATCTCTATTTTAAATTATTAAGCATTATCTAATATTTTAAAACAAAAAAAAAAACCATGCTACAGTTTTTGAATAAATTATTCAATTTGTATTTAACAATTTTTAAATACATTCATCTTGAAGAGAAATTATTTTTCATTAATCATATAAGATATTTATTTTTAGGTAAATGAAACACATATTTAATAGTTAATATTTCATTCAAATCTAGTATGGCCTTGCAGTTAATAACACAACACAATTTTTTTTAAATTTTCAGCTTATGCTACTTCAGCAGTAAAAAACAATTTTATATATAAATAACTGTACACATCCAGAATTATTTTAGTTTTTATATAAAAAAATCTCTTAAGTTAAATAATAATAAATTAGTTGAAAACTATGCTATTTTTTGAATCAGAAATGTAATTTAACAAACAAACAAAAAAAGCTTTCTCACCTTTTTAAAGCAATAGATAATAATTTAGCTTGTCATTTAAAAATGATGAAGGAATACACAGGAAGATAACAAGTATCTACATAGTTTTTCAATTCATTACTTTCCTATTCATGTAATCTGTATATCATTTGTTTCAAATTGGTAGATATATTTGCAACAAATCTATTGAAATATCTAAGGCATGTCATAATAATGCTATGGATTTCACATATTTCATAGAAGTATACTGCAAAAATGTATCTTTGTTCCCCTCAAATAATTAAACTGAAAAAAAAAAATGTTCTAAACACTAATTAAAATGATACATTTCCTCTAATTCTTCAACATAATATGCATGTGAATATATTAGATTTCCATAAGATTCTGTGTCAATAAACACATGATAATAACAATACACATATTAAGGGGGGGGAGAAAATCGAGAATGTACTAATGCTCAACAGACCTCCTAGGTTTTCGAATGCATGGAAATTCTCCAGAAATTCACAGTCATGAATTGGAAGAACTGTGATGAACCCTTAAACTTTTTCATTAAACACAAAAAAGATTTAAATATTTTTCATAGAACACAAAAATTATTTCTGAAATGGAAAATTTCTGCATTCCTGAAATTTTTCCTCACAAATATTGATCAAATCACAACTTCTTTAAATAAAAACTGGCTTTCACGAACTTTTATACCCCATCCTTTTCAGACCAGGAAAAGGATTCAAAAATAATTTTTAAACATGAAATAATACAATTTGATGACTCAAACTTTAAACACTTTTATCATACAGTACTTTTCAAAATCCTGTTGATTAAATATAATACTAATTATAACAGTTTTCCTGATTCAGAAAAAAATCAATATTCTGATGATGAAAATTAAATTGTTCAAAAGCTTCATAACCTCTCAGAACTTGGATAATAAAAGAAGCTACAATATCACATACTGAAAATATCTATGGCTTATAATTAATTAGCTAAATATATATATATATACACACACACATACATTTTATCAAACATATTAATGAAATTTGTGATTGCTCAAATTGAATTTTTTACATTTTCTTTCTTCTAGCTATTTCATTTTAATAAATAATTTGCAAACTCAAGTACTTTTTAATGAAGAAAAATACATAATATTAATGTAAGTGTACATGGTAATGACACACA
>BMAW01004609.1:143754-161120 GCA_019974015.1 Nephila pilipes | reverse complement strand
CTATTTGTAAATTTATGTTTTTTAATTTCTATTTGTAAATTTATGTTCTTTAATTTAATTTTTAAAATATAAAGGATTGATTGATTGGTTTTATTGACGTCGGTATAGGTGCCAAATAAGGTCCCAAAATAAACTTTTCTAATATTGATATTATTCTATAAAAGCTACTTTTTTTTTTCAAAGGAAAAATAGCTGAATAATTTAAATCTGCTGCAATAAAAAAAGTTTTATTATGACATCTGTATAAATTCCATATAATACAAATATATCCCTTAGTTTGAATCACTATATCACTTAAATAAGAATTATTTAACAACTAGGAAATTTCAGATGATTTAAAAATTAATTCTTCCAATAATTAATAACATATTAAATGCATTAAAAGAGATATTACGGATATGTTTTTGTTCTACCTAGCCTATAAAGAATAGATTTAGTTAAATGCTGTTATTCCCTTTCCCACAATTTCAATAACAACGATTAATATTACGATTTTTGGATAAAAATTGAAATGATATCGGAATGTTTTAAAGGAATGAAAACATGAGGTCTTAAGAAATTTGCATTAAGTTATAAAATTGCATTAGCATTCAAATGCAATTCTTGGATTGATTATATAATTCAAGTGCTTGTATAACATTATTACTATAAATTATAATTACCCTCACTACAATATTTTCCTTAAGGAATTACATACACATGAGTGATATGAACATAATGATTGGAATGTGATTTAGCACCCACACTAGGTGATGCAAATATTTGTTCTCAAATTACCAAATGTGGCAACCTTCACTTTTCTATCAAACATGACTGATATATATATAAATCCAAAATGTTTACTTCTCCATAACTAGTTAAGTGTTAGTCATCAGTTTGGGAGTAACAGCAAATGCTCAGATTTCATACGGGTTTCTTTCACCAATTAGAAAGGTTTTTTGTGCTTACATCTGGAATGATTTTAAAACTTTTGCTAGTTTAGAAAATGACATGAGCATCTTAATTCAACATGCATTTCTTTTATCAGAAATTTTTAATGTGCTTTCTCATAAAAATGGTGTTACTACAAGAAAGGTTACCATTTAGAAAGAGAGAGATTAGTTTAATGAATTTGATAACAGCTTGAAATGTGGAGGGCCTTGAGTATTTGTAGAAATAAATGCATCTAAATTTAAGAATCTGATAGCGAAGCAGTTTTTAAAATATTTCTTGAATCCACTGACAAAATAGATTAGCAAAACTTTATTTGTAATCTTTCATTTAACGCTCTGTGGAATTCTAATATGACATTTTAAGACAAGCAATAATGATTATACATATTAAATACTTCTTTTCAGTTTCTGAGATGTTACTTATACTAAATTACTAAACGTAATTTTTATTTTGATAGTGAATTTCGTTAGATTTATTTTGAAAAACTCAGATAAAATTTTAAAGAGATCTTATACAGCAATGCAATTAGAAAAACAAGCTAGTGTAATTATTAAAATTCTTAATCATTCTAAAATCCTGCCATGTTTTCCATTTTTATAGAAGACATGAGAACAGGTTTAAAACTCGTTTTGATGTGATGTAATCAACAGATAGAATAATTTTTTAGGAATATGTAGTTCTAATAATGTGAATATTGTTTGATTTGCCAGAAAGTGACCAGAAAGCAGTAACATGTCTCATGCATATTTTTATTAACTGTGTATGAATCTCAATTCATGAAAATAATGATTATGAAATTTTTAAAACATTCATCAAATCTGTTGGCAAAATAAGTAAGAAAACATTTTATATATATTCTTTTATTTAGCTCTCTGCAGAGTCAATGTAATTTCAAAAATCATGTCGAGAGTATGGAGTAAACTACATTTTCACCAAACATAACTTGTAATTACCTTAACCGACTATTCCATATGTGGTGAGAGTTCAACACTATGTTGGTTGATATATAAAACATGTTTGGCAACACACAATACATTAAATGGCTTTCTTTTAAAGTTAAAATATGTTAAGAAGAATCTAATTCATACTGTGTTAATAACCTAACTGATAGAATTAATATTAAATAACAACTATAAACAACTTCATTAAAATAGCTTCTCAATTTTGTCATACTTCATTGGGTTAAATACTTAAAAAATATTTAATGTTTAATTTTACTATTTTAAAACATTTTATCAAAATATATTTCATTAAAAAAAATTCTACATTTAAAAAAAAAACAATGTACAAAAAATACAGTACTCTGTCTATAAACCAGCCCTTCACCTTTCCAGCCCTGCCAATAATCCAAGACTTTTTACATAAGGCAACCAGTTATAAATTATTTTATGCCTTCTACTTCAATAGAATAATGTAGGCAAATAACAGTGATTTTCCAATAATGTAAAATTTCCAGTAATACGACGGTGCTTTAGTCTGATATTTAACACACCATCAAAAGAACACTGAAAAATTAAAAATCAATCCTAAACAATTTCAATCTTTCAAAATTTTATTTTTTTTAAGTCCAGCATTTACTATTTTTTAATCTTTATTTAAAAGGGGTATCTCAGGAAGAGTTAGGTATAAATCTGCTCCAAAACAATAATTCTGCTCTAAGTAACCACATGCTTATTTCATGTTGCAAGTAGTATATTTTCAAAAATTGCATCCTGTTAACAAAAAATATCTTATTTTTTTAAAAAAAATATTACACAAACATTTTGATAATTAAAAAGTATAATTTTGATTAACTGACATATACAACTATATATATAAAGCCTTTATCAACATAAAAGTGAATACATTCATTTTTAAGACAAAAACACATTCAAAAGGGCAAAATATTTTACAAAATAAAAAACTAAAAACTATTGTATTTTAATTATAAGCTTTGATCTAAGCAAATAAAATCAATTTCTGGGAGCAATCCAATAATCTTTATACTGAAACCTAGCCCAAAGGTTACATAATTAAATATCAGGTTGTAAGTAAATTAAAACTTTCAGAATTTTAGACATTACGTATTTAACGCGATAATTTGTATGAATAAATGTCTCACTCAAATACTAATTCATTTATAGTAACCTAATAAAGGACTTATAAATTCCTTCTATAGCATCTATATTTTCAAAATATTCTTACTTGCAAATTAATAACTTCCCATTACAGAGAAACAATGAACACAAAACCAGATAACAATGAAATATAATTATTTCTTTACAATAGAAATAACATTTTTGGTGAGATTGTCTTTCAATTAATTACGAAACTTTAAGTATGTGTAAAAGATTAATCTAATTAATAGACTTAAAGAGAATTGTATTATTCATTAAAAAAATCAGAGTGTGCAAAGAAGTTACTATAAATAATACACGCATAATACATTTATGCATTCTGAATACAATATAGTTGTCACATCTTATGACAGAAATGAGAAAAGCAAATTCGGTAAGCTAAAATAAGAAAACATTTAAAAATCTATACATAAGCATCAAACATTAAATTTAATCTTTTTCTTACTTACCAGTTATCCAACTAGAGGATGAGGTTAGAGGTTCATTTAATACTTTCTTTGAAGTTTTTTGAGCCAGATAATTTTTAAATAAGTGATCGCTAAGCGTTAAACTTAGCGATTATGACTCACTCACAAAAACAAGATCATATCCTACAGATGCGAAATTTTCCATACACGAAAGCAGATTTTTAGGCCTCAACTTCGTAATGTCGGGTGATTTTGAACGTCAGCCAAATAATACTGTTCACGAAGTACCGGCTACTGTCATAGTTCATTCAGAAGTCGCGAATGAAAAAATATTTTACGACGAGATTTAATCACACCCAGAAGCAATGAAAATATTGCCTACTCTCGATTAGCTTTCAAACAACGTAATTTTGGCTACAAAACGAACGAACGGTGAAAACCTAATGAGATCGAATGAGAAATCATAGAGAATTCATTTAACATCTACGGCTACGATCAAGAATAATATTCCAAAGTAAATAAATAGGTGGCACAACGCTCTGCATAAGTATGGGTTTGGGTTTTAACGGTGTCATAAGGTATCGGTTTCGATTTGGGATTTATACTTCATGAACACTAAAATTAATATTATCCAACAGTTTCTCCGAAAACTATTAAAAAAAATTACAATAGAGTGCAAAGTTGGCCTTCTCTATAAAGGGACATAGGTGCAAGAAACCATTTGGGGCCCTAAATTTTTGTAAGTAAAAAAAAAAAAATTACAAACATGAATATATATTACTAATGCATATTTAATTTTGTTTTTGTTAATACATTAATTACTTCAGAAAATTGTTTAAAAAATTTGAGATTTCTTTTTTGATGCTTG
This sequence comes from Nephila pilipes, assembly GCA_019974015.1. Classification (NCBI taxonomy): domain Eukaryota; kingdom Metazoa; phylum Arthropoda; class Arachnida; order Araneae; family Nephilidae; genus Nephila; species Nephila pilipes. The sequence continues at coordinate 156,795 of BMAW01004609.1, read as the reverse complement.
ATATTGCGTTCTCCATACATGCCTGGCTAAAAAGTTCAGTTTAGGGGGAGATATACTCGGAAGTTACCCGAATCAAATAAAAAAAATAAATAAAAAAAACTAACCACTCACATCATCAAGAATCAGTTTGAGAGAGAAGATTGTTGTGAAATTCATAAAGTTCATTACGATAAAATGAACTTTAGGTCATACTGACAACGATAGGAAAATTATCATGTTTACATGTGCAAGAGTGCATTATTTTAGTTCTAGATCGAATCGGGGCCCCTGCGCTTAGCAACAGCCCCCCCCCCCCGGATGAAGTGCTAAAGCATTCCTAAAGGATATTTTAAACATGAATTTATTCGTATTTAAGATAGAGTGGGCACTTCAAAGAGCTGTAAAATAACTTCTAATACATAATAAGAATTTTTAAGTTATTTCTCTTAGATTGATGTTATATTTCAACTAAAGAATGAACTATTCCGTCATTCATACACTGTAAAGTGTAATATTTTTCGAATTTACTGGATTTCTAGTGAACATATAAACAAATATCAAACTTCCTGATATTTTTTCGAAGACTATTCTGTGATATACAGCAAGCAAAGTTAGATAAACAAGCGAAGAAGCTTGGAGAGGGAGGTGACCGCTCATGTGTCATCCTCTTCACTGGACCGAGGTTCAGAATTCCGATATCTGTCGCTAATAGCCTTCGTATTCCTTCTCAGCGTGACGTTAATAAACAATCACAATCACATGAATCAAATATATGGAACCTTAAGGTGGATAGAATCCAAGCTTCCATATATATATTTTTTTATTTATTTATTAAGATATTGGAAATAATTACATGGAAAATATAGATTTCATGGATGCAAGATATAAGAAATCCTATTACTTAAAACTTTGATATCATATAATTCACTTTTTCTCACAACAGTACTCAATAGTTTATATTTTTATTATAACAGTATCTTTTGTTATTTTATTTAATCACATTATTCTTTGATTTTTGATTCAGCACGTGCAATAGTTTAATTCCCTTCTCACTGTACTAAGTTTCAAAATTAGAGCCACATGAATAAACAAAACAAAGTATGACATCTAAGTTATTGCTTCTTCAAATCTGATGATTGAGACTTCATTATAATTATGAATTCAGTTAAGTTTTATTAACAGTAATCCTTATAAAATAATATAAGATATGTGACCCGTTCTTGCTCCGAACGAGCATCCGAAATCAAAATTATAGGTACTAGGTAACGATTTAATAAGCCAATTCTAATACAACAAAATAACATAATTTTTTTTGTCGTTTGATACATGACGTTTGTGTGAGCTTGTATCCCCCTATCTAAAGTTCTACACCATTCCAACGTAAAAAGTTTCGCCATATTTGAAATACATTATTCCTGCCTACACGATAGATTTTTAAAGGAATTAAGATTCGAACATGCAACTCCACAGAAATAACTCTTATAATTTTAACTATGCTTCCTAAGTCAATTACAACAACAACAATTAAATAATTGGCGTGCGCCAGTTTTTAAAACACTTTGCTCAATCTGGCTTTTTAAACGACTTTTTTTAAGGGGCAAACAAACATATTAAGAGTTTGTATAAGAACACATTTGATTTATCATAAATGATGAGAAAAAGAACTAAGATGAGAGAGGATGTGTGAATATACAGATATATACAGGATGAGATTTTTATTGTAATTTTATATATACTTTTTTCAACCTTACTATAGCCTCATATGTGTGTGGGGGGAGGGGGGGAGGGCAGATGTTACTAATTATTCTAATTAAAGAATCAAACCCTGAATATTAAAAAACATTTAATTTTGACGTTTCACATTAACAATTATTGCACAAACTAGACAAGAAATTTCACAACAACATAAAAAAAAAACATTTAAAAAATCGTCATTATTATCTTCAGCATCTAAATCACAAATCGTCTTTATGGCTACGAGGCATCAACAAGAGCATCCGTCTTACTTCGATGATTCCAGTAGTCTCTCCCTCGAGAGCGATTTCCCTTCACTAGCAGAGGCAGCGCCCTCTATGATCCGGTATTTCTTCTAAAACTATATATAAGTGTGATTATTATGGTTATATCATTTTTATTATAAAATATAATTTTCTTACTAATTGTAACGAGTTTTTACAATTATATTATTTCAGTTTATTAAATTGTTTTATTGTGTTGAGGTTGTAACGAAAGAGTTTCAGTTGGAATGCTTATAGTTATGGGAGAAGGAGGTAGAAATAGTAATTGCAGGTTTAATACGGTAAATCAAGAGCTCCTTTGTTATGTGGAAATAAAAACTCAATTAAGTTAAGTTCATGTTCTCTTTTACATCTACAGATGGCGACACAATTCAACCTTATTTTCCACGATGATGCTTGCTTTAATATTTTAATTCTATAATACTAATTCTAAACTTAATTTTTACAGAAATAGTTATTATTTTAATTATAAACGAATAATTTTGTAAACGGACAGGGACAAACGGATGTTGAGAGGAGCAGTGTGACTATATAAATATATACAGTCCCACTTCTCACCTTATATACTTCCTCCCCTGCTATACTTCGGCTGCGACCAAGTTCTTACCATTATCGGTAAAAATAACTGCTGGTATTTCTGTATGAGCAATAAAATGTCTTAGTGTAAGTAAAAATTTGTCAATAGACAGAGAAGTGACGAGTTCAAATGTATTAGTTGGAATATTGCACACGTAAATAAAACAATTCCCGTTGCATTTCTATTTTTCAAGATCGACTCAATTAAATTGGTTCCTGTTACTTCAAAAATGGCGACTTCCTTGATTCTATCTTCTCCGAGAGGAGCAAAATTTATTCTAGCAGGTGTGGCATTAAATCTTCTGCATTAAACACATTGACCAATTACCATTCAAATCTAATATTTTTCTTCAAGCAAGCTAAGTCTAAAATCCATATTGCATGATGTCTTCGTGCTTGTACACAACTATACTCATGATCACAGGATGATCTAAAGGTAGGGTTATTGAAAACTTGAAATCCTCACAGCGTCTTCTCTAAAAGTCTGTCTGACTGCCATTTTAACATTCATTCTAAACTAGCAATTTTTATCTACAACATAATAATGATTTCTCAATCTTTCGTCGTTCGCTAAAAAAAAATAAAGACTTTTGCGCGATGAACATGATTCTGATTAGTGATTCTTTCAGTTTCTCAAATGTAAACGTGATCTATTTTCTCTCAATAGAAGAAAATTTGCTTAAGACTTCTTGAATACTTTTGGACACTGTTAAAAAAAAGGACTTCTGATTTCCTCTTTTTTTTTCGCGTTTACAACGTACTATTTTGGTGATAAGTTAGAGGTAGACATTTTTGTCATTACCTTTTAATCTGACTAAACTTTCCAGCCATCTTCCAGCTATCCAAATTCTTACTGAACAACCTCTAAAATGCAAGTCTTCTTTGTTTAAATTTCCAGGTTCATTGTTAGTTCTTATTTCTTTCACACTATTAATCACAACTTAGTCTATTTTTTCTCAGTTTTCATGCAATATAAACTATTCATAGAATCCGACCAATTATAACTAGGTAATTTGTTTCCAATGTTTTAAATCTTCACACACAGCAGCCTAATAACTCCAATCTTATTATAGAAATACTTTTTTGAGGATTTTTGCCTCTGGGTATTTGGTGATAGAGTGATATTTGGATGTATTGACACAAATCATCCCGACATCGACATTCAATACATAACCCGTGAAGATATTGGGAAATACAGTGAGACAAGATTTTCACGCAATTCTTAGTATGGGAAGAGAAATTTATCTGAAACAAAAAAGAAATCTTATTTCGCCTTTGGTAAAAGATTATTCTAGGTTTGAAGAACTTGACATTAAGGACCGATCCTAACCATCACATTGCCCACTTCGGCTTTTTTTTTTTTTTTAAATTTTGGCTCATTCAAGCCATTGGACGAATTCTCTTTATCGCGATTAATCACAGCGTCCTCTCAGTATGATTATTTGATTTGAGCTATGTTTCTTGTATTGGTTTTCGTTCGTTTCATTTCTGTGTCCCCTCAGTTTCGATTTACTTTCATTGTTAATTTAGCCAATCTGTTAGGCACATACGGTCGTTAGTTCTTTATCGTGAATTATTAATTTTAAGAAATACCTATCTTTCCTTTATCATATTTTGTAACCGCAAACGATGTTCGGTTAACAAAAAGAAGTGTCGTCAATACACTTTACATACTTTACGTTCGGATTCGTGTGTGTTGATGATTTGTTCAATTACCGTCGAACTCGCAACTACTCGTGTGTTTACTTTGTAACAAATTGTTAACTAATGATGCAATGAAATTGTCTCGTTTGCAGGATCATGTGCAAACTATTCATCCTGATAAATATTAGTCATTTTTTACAAACATCAGAGACAAATTTCTGAAGCCACCATCAGTTTCAGGCTTACTAGCAACCTCATCACAAGAATGCGACAATGGCTTGATAACCTCTTATAATACAAAATTAATTGCTAAATCGGAGAAAGCTCAAACCATCTGCAAAACGTTTATACTGCCGGCTGTCAAGAATGTTTTAGAAATGGTTTTACACCATCCAGCCGCATCCAATGTAATAAAAAAAAATGCCCCATTAACGATGATACTATGAGACGGCGAATTGATGAGATGACTGAAGGCATTGAAGTTTCATTATTGAAACTTTTGATACCCACCGAATTCTCTCTTTAAATTGTTGAATCAATCTTGCCAATTAAGGAGGCTTTACTGTTGGTATACGTTCAATTTGTGAAGGAGGGAACCATTAAGTACAATCATCCCACTTACATAGGTACTTGATTGTGTAGATTTTTTTTTTCGATTAGAATCACACGGTAGTATTAACAATTTACTGGCCTTTTTTGATTTTGTGGGTATTCTGTTTTGAATGTAGTTTGCCCTAAGACAGCTTCAGCCCAAAATCTTTGAGGCAGAGTTGTTTCAGATAAGAGACATCTTGTCATCTGAACCGAGACTCCGATTCTTCCGTTCTGAGACTCCGTTCTGTTGAGGCGAATACGGTACAGTCATTTGGTGAACGATTCCTTGATCCTTCAAAAAATCTGCTATTTCTTTTCCAATATATTCTCCCCTAGTATCACTCCTAAGAACTTTCATTATTCTTCCAAACTTGTTTTGTGTCATCGCAACGTATTCCTCGATCGAAGATATATCATTGAATATCGAGACTAATCATCTACGAAAGCTAGGAAGTAGTATTTCCCACTTAGCTTAGCATTTTCATCGGTCTACAGAGGTCACTATGCATTAAATCTAGTAGACGCTTAGCTCTATGTTTTTCTTCTTTAAGATTAGGAAATTTCGACAGTTTGTTTTTAATGCAGTGAATATAGTCATGTACATGTTGACAATTATCTAACTGAATACCATTAGCAAGATTTTTATTAACAAGTTGCCTAATAGAATTAACGTTGCGGTGGCCAAGTCTCTTGTGTCATAAATAGGTGCAATTGTGATTTTTACAATTGTATGCAAAGTTGAGTTTCGAATCATTTTTATCTTTGTGCGTTTTCCCAAGGGGTTTACTGTCTTTAGTAAACATGGGTGACGTACTCCCGGGATACCCTAGCGATCCTTCTCTATTTTCGACCCTCCTTCATGTCAATCACTTATCTTTTTTTCAACTTCACGTCTAGACCACAGTTTAATCTTGTTTCGCGCAGAATAGCCATATCTGGCTCTTGCGCCAATAAACTTTACATTCACTCACTCACATTATCTTTGTGCGTGATTACCTCATAAAGACTGGTATTATTTGAAATTGCTTCTAAATAAACAGTACTGTTTTTCTTAACTTCACATTGATTATTTTTGAAACGTATGGTGAAACCCTTTTCAGTAATTCTTTTTTTACCAACAATAAACTACACTTCAATTGTGATAAATAGTATGGGTTTTGCAAACGTATTTCATGAACGCCGTTTTTCGTTTTGATTTTGAAATAGATATCCCCAATACCTTGAAATGAAATACTTTTTCCAACTGCAACAATAATTTTTATCGATTCCACTGATTCATCTAGAGACGAAAATAAGTTTGCATCCTTTATTAGGTGTTGATTGGCACCAGAATCGATAAAAAAAAAAAAAGAAATCCTTGAATTACTTACATAACCATTCGCGATAAAGGAATGTAATGTTAATTTTTGATGCGTTAAGTATATTTTGTTTTTCGTGTATTTTTGCATGCATATGGATGTGCTATCATTATTTTGACTAGGTTTTTGGTTCTGTTTTTGTGGTTTGACTGCCTGTTGGAAGGAAAATCTTTTTCTAAATTCGAAACTCTTATTCTTTAAATGATAGCAAAAATCTCGTGTGTGACCGGATTTCTTGCAGAAAGTGCAGGATTTCTCATTTTTATTCCGATTACGCCTTTTAAATGTTATGTTGGTTTTGAAAGCATGCGCTAAGTTTCGATCTGTCTCTTGTTTCATACGACGGTGATATTCATGCTTTAATTTATTTTTAATAAATTCCGGAGTTAATTCATTTTCCGATCTAGTTTCTAGAGTCGTTATTGAAGGGTCGTAGGATTTAGGAACCGAAACTAACAAAAGTGCTGCGATATGGGCGTCTTTTATTGCTTCACCTTCTGCTTAATATTGTCAATTAACTCAAACATTTGAGCGATGTGTTCGTTCATGTTACCGTCTTCGGACATTTTTGTCGCGTATAATTTTCTTAGCAGGAATAGTTTGCTAGATAGGTTACTTATTTCATGAATAGATTTAAGCTTATTCCATGTTGCCTTCGCTGTAGCTTCATATTTAATATGAATTATTTGTGAATCTTCTATATTTAATTGAGATTAATTATTCCTCTTGCTTGCCTATCTCTCTTTTTAAATTTTTCGTTTGATTCTGAGGGGGTGGATCGTTTTTTATATAAGATCAAAAAAATCCTTTTTGATTAATACCATTTCCATTTTGAATTTCCAAACGGATTAGTGTTAGCATTAAGCTTAACTATATGAAAAGTCGATTCTTTGAGTGAAGACATTTTATATTGAGACTAGAGTTTTCAATAATTTTAAATTATTGCGTTTTAATCTTCTAAAATAAAGTTATGGTATTCAATCCAATCCAGGAACATAATCTGTCAATTTTTGTTTCGATTAGATTTACGCGGAAGCATTAATTACTGCTCGAAATATCAGTACTAGCATCGCAATGAGCCTCAATGTTCAAAAGTTGGACATAATGCACTATGATAGGTTCTTGCGTTAACTTGTCTCTTAGAGGACAAAATGATTTATCTTTTGACCATTTTTTTCCTCTCAAGTTCGTCATTTTTCTGAATCAATATACTCTACGGCTGGGCCTTCTGAGCATAGTTTAAAACAAAACAATTGAAAAATCCACTAGCGCTTAAAATTCTACGAATCACTTGAATATTCTTTGGTTCGGGGGTTCTCTAATGGGTTTAATTTTCCTTCGATCTTGTTTATTTCCTTCATTATTAATTACAAAACCTAAAATTTCCCCTTCCAGTTTTCCGAATTCTCATTTCGGTAATTTTTAAGTTAACTATGCTTCTAACAATCGTTCCAATACTTTTAAATTAATAATTATCTCTTCCAAAGATTTTGATGGAACTATAATGTCATCTAAATAACACATATCCAATCCAAAAGTCCCATCTCTCAAACTGTTCAATTTAATTTGGGTAATGAAAGCCACCTAGGCATTCTAAGATAACATCATTTCGAGCAACGGATATGGCTCTTAATAAAAAAAAATCTGAATAACATCCATAGATGGCGCTGAGTATTCCAAGGTATTTGGCACGTTGTGTTGGCTTGAATATCCAGCTCGAGCGATAAATGAGCCTGCCTAGAAGTATTCAATACGAAGTACAAAGGTCAATTGGGGTAATGGGGGAGGGGAACATTATGGAGTTTCACAGCTGTAAAGTTGAAAGAGCCAAAGATTTATTTTGTCTATTACTTGAGTTATCTCTCTCTCTCTTTTTTTTTTTTTTTAAGGGGATGTGAGCGTATGAATTTAAAGTTTCTTTTCTCCTAGTATGAAAAGCACTTAAGATTAAATATGTAAACTTTATTTATTTTATAAGGAAAAATAATAATAGTAAAAAATAACAAGAAATAAATAATAGAGGAAAAATTATAGTGAATAAAAATGTAAAACAATAAAAAGAATGAGGAGAGCTGTTAGGCAATTATCAGAAATAGCACTCTGAAATGTTGCCATGTAATATTTTCGAAGATATTCAAATTTAATTTATAAAAGCAATCAATAAAATGATTATTATTTAACATCTTACATAAATACATTTAATCAATATAAATGTAGTAAAACAAAATTTGAATATTATTTTATCATGTCAAAACTAAACTAACTGTATACTTAAATTTTATTTCTACTAAATAGACATATTGCGATTGAACTATGTATTCCATTAATCATAATTGTTCCTCGAAATTAAACTTACTTAAACCTTATGGGTAACTCCTCATTTTTTCAGAAATTCAAGCAGAAATTAAGTATAAGTAATAATTGGGGAAAAACTGTGGATCTTTTTCTGTCATATTTATTTATAAAAAAGCTCTCTCTCCTTTCCCCCCTACTAAAGTTGTTCAATATAAATTTTTATAGTTCACTTCTTTTCGTTTTATTGCCTTAATAGTTAAATTTAGAAAATATATATTATTATCATAATATATTTATTTAAAAAAAAAAGGACAGTAAAGGGAAGCTTCCTTTTATTTCAGTTTTGAAACTTTTATCTTTTGTTTTGTCTTTAACTTTTCATGTTTCTTTTTATGTTAAAATATAAAAATATCTCTTTCCATATGCTACGAACAACAATTTCTGAATAAGACCACAGTACCAGAGAAAGTTCGTTTAGAATTTTAAACAAATACTTTTTTTTTTATTGATGCCTGTTTCCAAAGAATAAATGATATTAAAAAAGTTGAAACAAAGAAAAGAGAACCATATACTTTATTAGCTAAGTAACTTGCTTTATTTTTTGTATGGATCCATTTTTGATGCATATATATATTTATTTTCATGTATTTATCTATTATTATAAATGTATGATTTACCTAAAAATATTTTTTAAAATTTATTGAATGGCAATTTTTTTTTTATTTTGTGATTGTGAATGATACCAATAATTATTGTTTTTAAATTTGTGTTGCATTTTTTGTTTTGAAAACTATTTATGATTTTATTTCTCTTTTTGTAACTATTCTGAATGAAACTAAGAACATAATAATGATAAAAAAATTAGCATAGTTTTGTGTATAAATTAACAGTAAAATAAAGAGCATTGATGATCACATCCTTGTGATTATTATTTAAAAAATGAACTATATTTATACTTAAATGCTCTATGTACATGAAACACAATTTTTTGATTCATTTATTGATATTTTTTTATTTGATGTATATGAATGTTTAGTTTAATAATAAAGAATGGAGGAAAATATGTAAAAATGCATCGGAAGAGTTCAGTAGGCGCGTATACGAGAGTGGACAATGTTACCCTACTACTTGTGACGTCACAAATCAGCGCGAATGCCTTCTAGTATTTAGGAGGTGTTGACTAGAGTTTCTGATTTCCCGGGTTTTTCCGTTCCCGGGAATGTCCGGGAAATCTTGGGAATGTAATTGTCATTCCCGGGATTACATCAAAATTTCAAAAAATTTAAAATCGGGTTATTTTTAAATAAAATCAATAATAATTATATAAAATAAAAATACATATAAATTCCAAAATTAATGCTTATTTATATAACGAGCTAAAAATAGAAAAAATATGTAATAAATTGATTATTCATTTTTAAAATAGGATTTCAGAAAGCATAATCAATTTATACTTTTATCATTCAGCCTTGTTCTAAGCTTTGTGACGAACAATCCAGCAGCAAAAAATGCTCTTTCGGTTTCAACTGACGTTGGAGGAATTGTTTTTAAAGCCTCCTATAGTTTTATAATGTTTGGTGATGGATTTTCAGTCGAGTCGAACAATTACATCTCTTGTATCATGATTTTGTTGAGACTAGTAGTTTTTTGTTTGAATAATATAAAACTTTTGTTTTAGAGTAAATTACTTTCTATAATTTTTCGTCCAACGCCATAGGTTTTTCTTTCAAAATCTCCATGCTCTCTTCTTCTGAGTGCGATAGTTGGATTTTGAGTCATCTTCTTCGTAAAAAAGCCTTGTTTCTATCATTTGGGCTTGTCTAACCAAACAATTTTTATCAGGCAATCGCGAAATATCGACAGTAACTGCAGCTGCCTCGTATTTTCTCCTAAAATTCGGGTATTGAATTAATCCTATTAAATTAATGTTGCATCTCTCATCAATTATTTGGATAAGAGAACATTTCACATTTTTTGCAAATTTTAAATTTTGTTCGTTCAATTCTCTAATAACGAAAGAAAATACACCTTCTGCAGTTAGCAAAGTTGCATTTCGATTTCATAATTTTTCTAAGCCAATTTTTACTGCCTTTAAGCCAGATACAATAGTAGTCACAGTTTCAAACTCTACATTGGCCATCATTTGTTCTTCTTTAATGCCAATTAATGTTTTTAAAATTGCTGACTTTATTTCTAAAAATCTTTCAAGATTGCCAACAAATTATTTCAGCGCGTTTTGGTATCCAAACAAACCATCTTTTCACAGCTAAACTCTTCTTTAACATCTTCTTCATCAACTTTTCTTTCGTTCCCGGGAAATAAACCCTAGTGTTGACAGAGGGCGGAAGTTTGGAGCTTTTGGCGGAAAAGGGATACTTTCAAACTATAAAACTAATAAAAGAAGGAAGGGATTTCCTTTTCGGTGATATTTTCAACGATTACTTTGCAATGGGTTAGCGACTAGCAACCCCAGCGATTCAGACCGAATCAGTCGGATATTGCTCGTCTTTCTTTTTGAATGTTGAATAGACCCCATTTCTTGTGCACGTTACTCAGCATAAAGGGTATATTCTTTATATTTAGTGTAAAAAGACACTTTAATATTGCGCATACAGTGAAACAAGGAATTTTGGAAAGCCCTAATTCCAAAGTTAACAAAATTTTATTTTAAATGTATTTTACCGTCAATTATTGATGGATGAGCGCTTCGAAAGATGTCTTTCAGAGAGCCATCTGGAGTAGAAGAAGCAATTAAAAATAAAAAATAAAAAAGTGACTGACATTATTATCTGATAAAGTTTACATATTCTTGAACTGGATTTCATAAGAACTGTATGTGTTACTTATGTATAATTATGTATAATTCTATGTATAATTCTATGGATTACTGTTATGTATAATTCTATGGATTACTGCATAAAAAGAAATTATTTTGTTATCAAATGCATACAGAAATTTTAAAATATCAGTATAAAATGATTAAGATACATTGTCACACGGGCAGGCTTAAATATTTTTATAAGCTACATGTTCAATTCTTTTTCTTGTCAACCAATTATCTTTTCCCTTAATGTTCAAAAGATGCCTTTGAGAGAGCCATCTGAAGTAGAGGAAGCAATTAGAAGCAAAAAGTGATTGATATTATATTCCAATAAAGTTCACATATTCTCGAAGCGGTTTTCATAAGAATGTGTATGAATTATGTATAAATTAAATTATTTTGATACCAAATGCAAAAATAGTATATATATATATATATATATATATATATATACTTTTATCACAAATACACATTGTTTGGCGTAGTATAGCCATATTTGACTCTTGTGCCATAAACGTCTCTTGACTTCGAAGAAAAAATTACAAAATAGTATCATTTGGAGGAAAATGCAGCATCATGTGGGGAAATTTTGCAATATCCATATGACAACATTGAACAAAAGGCTCTTCCAAATATTTCTTTTTTAAAATGTGGCTCCTAAAGATAGTGGAACTGGCATCCCTGTTATAAAAGATTGTGTTATTAACTTCGCACTTAAAAGCAACACGATGAATATTGGCGACGCACCTCACAATTTTGAACCCCAGTCAAGGGACCAGGAGCACACTTGTGATCTGAAATTCTACTCTCCATACTTCCACACCACGCCAACGGGATAATTTGGAGCCTCTACAGATGTAACGTACATCAACTCCTCTAAATGGCGGTTTTCAACGAAATGAGGACTCGAATCCATGCCTTGATGAAAAAAGTGTCATGACCTTTCGGCTACAACGACCAGTAATTATGTGAGCATATAATGAATAAGGAGGGAAATAATTTCAACGAAATATACATTTCGTTTCTCTAAAATTTACAACCAATAGACTTATTTTTTGTAGTTACATAAGCCTTCCTTCATGTTACTTATTTTTGCTAAGACTGTCGGAAAAATTGAATCGGTAGAATTGTTATTCCAATTCCGGATCCGAATCCAGGGTGGGTAATGATGGACGCCTTTGTGACATCTTCTGCATCGTTACTTAGGATCTGAGTCATCGGAACTCAATGAATGTTCATCCAAGAAATAATTAGTTAAGAAAAATCAAAATAGTTTCTTTCGTATTCTATGAATGACAAAAATTACTATGAATGTCGATAGGTTATTATCTTGTGATCGAACCCAAGATTATAACTGAAATTTCAACTTATCTCAATAACAATAAAATTGGATCTGAGTCGAGATTAATATTTATAAACAGAGTGTGTGAAAAATATCAGCTTTTTGATGATCACGTAACTTTCCTACACCAATATCATACATTATTCTCTTATATTACTAACATTCGATCTCCAACAATATGTTGGTTTCCATAAGACACGGTTTATACACAATGCGAGGATCTTAAATCAAATAACGTCAATGTAACCCAAAAAGTTAGCGGAAGGGACAAAAAGCGCGAGAATCAAAACAGTTTTATTTTCTCTATCGCGTTTCAGACAAATCGTGATAATTGAAAGATTTCTACAATTGAAAATTATGTATCTTCGCTTTTTTGAATTTAAGACATCATTTGCATTCTTAGAAAACTAATTT